>OLKM01001782.1:0-105851 GCA_900291075.1 Melanogrammus aeglefinus | reverse complement strand
ATCTGGTGGGGACGCGTCCCCGGCGTCCCCGGCGTAATCGATGCCTATGACCAGAAATCCAATCTGTTTAAAGTGAGATCCCTCACATCAACACATTGGACAAGGGCTTGTAACAGGCCTGCGACTGCCACAGGCAATTTTGTCATTTGTGCATTTGATTTATTGACTGCTGTCATAATGTAAAGATACTTTCAAGCATAACAAAGAATGCTTCTAAAATAAATGTTCTACCCTTGCTTTAATACCTCCATTTTTGTTTTTTTCAAACATGTGAGTAGCTTGTGAAGAAGTCCCACGTGTGCACATGACATCATTGCCAGTGTAGGCATTGTCACCTTGTCTACAGTGGTGATGAGGTCAAATGATCGCATCACCTGCCTGATTGTGTTCTGCACTTTATCTGTTGGGATATGCTGTACTTTTCTCTACATAAACTGTGTTTTCTGTTGTACATCTTTGAGGAGCAAGCCAGTTTTTCGTGAGACGTCCCGCCACATTCTGTTGTTTAACCTTCTCTTCACAGATACTGGCTATCTTGTCTCAAGTTTGTTGCTCTACTTACTTGCTGCTTTCAGGTTGAGGCTGAAATTTGATGTTTGTGGTTTGCTTATAAGCTTTGGTGTTTTCCGTAGACATTGTCTTCAACCTCTTACTCTAGCAGTGATTGTCCCTGAGAGATATGTGGCTGTGTGCTTTCCTATGCAGACATGCAAGCCTTGTCACCGTCCAGAAACACAGGAGCAGCCATCGCTGTTGTGTGGACCATATCTGGTGGCAATCCTCTAATACAAGGGTTAATACTTGTTGGTTGGAAAAAATTATTTAGATTTAAATTGGAAATGAAAGAGACTTCTGCTCGAAGAGGCAATGTTTGTGGCACCGAGTTCCAGTGCAATGGATAACAGCATTTTGTGGCTGTTGTGTTTGTATTCCGGGGAATGGTAGCTATTCTTTCCTTATGTTGGTGTATGATGGTAGCCAGGTCCAGCCTCGACAGACAAAGGCCTCTGCTGGCAAGGCTGGAAAAAACTGTTTATACTTCAATATGATTCAGTTGGTGCTGAATTCTCATCGCTACCATCTACTCTAGTATTCTCCTAAGCCTTGCTTAGAAGTAGTGGACAGAACCACTTTTGCGTTCGCCTCCTACACAGTTTTTTTGTGCTTTTGAAATCTATTATCCAGGTGTTTCACTGCTCTTATCTATGGGCTCAGAGACCAAACCATCAGACCTCTCCTCTTGAAAAGGCTCTGTGGTCACCTTGAAAGCTTGGCCCCCACATAACCTTTGACTTCAAAACAACCATGTAATCTCAAACACTTTGTCTTCTCTTCTCAACCCGTTGATGATGGCCAGATCATGTTACCAAGTCCAAAATAAATTCCTTTAAAGAGAACAGTTCTTTATTGTGACATCAATCATTGCAAATTGCCCACTGAATATACGGTGAATTGAAATAGCAAAAGTATCTTTCAAGCAGCATTGCAGAAAGCACTATATTTAAATATTTTGAGTAGGGACACTGGAAATAAACTGTAATAAATGCAATAAGGTTGTTAATACCCATGAATGTATAACTTTTTTCCTGAATAATATCTGATGATGTTTATAATTAATTTTTAACTGCTTTTTTTTGATTATCAATCATTAAAACTGATTTTATGATTTGTGTCTTGTGTATTGTTTATGTTTTTTGTCTTCTGGTGTGGACCCCAAGGAATACTACTCGTCCACTTTGGTGACAGCTTAATGGCGATCCTCTTAAACAATAACAATAAATCATGAAATCTACAAAAAATAAAATAAAACCCTTGTCTAGAAACATGAAAAGATTTATCTTTATTTAGAAAGTCTATTTGCTCTAGAGATAACAGATTCTTAACTAGCTGCACTTGTATTGGATTCAGGTCAGATCAGAGGTGACCCCTCTTGCCCTCACCAGCTAAAGTGCCCTTCTGACTCTTGGTAAACATAAATAAAAAAAATGCATTTATATTTAGGGCATTTAGCAAGACGCTTTTAACGAAAGCGACTTACAATAAGTACATTTTGTCATAAGAAGTGAAAGGTACGTAAGTAGTGTCAGAAACCAAGTGCTTAAACAATCGCTAGTAACATGATGCCCGCCCCTCTAGGGTAACCCATGCCCCGTGTACAGCAGTAGCATAGCAACTACTGCACATGCTACACAATTCAGTACTATGAATAAGTACAACGTAGATTAAGTGCGTACAATAAGTACGTACATTAAGTGTCAGGACGTACAACATACAATGGTGGCCGGAAGGGACTGGATGGCTATGCAAAGTCGAGGTGAACTCGGGGGGGGGGGGGGGGGGGGGGGGGGGTGGGGGGGGGGGGGGGGGGGGGGGGGGGGGGGGGGGAGGGTAACCCATGCCGACCGTGTAACAGGCAGTAGCATAGCAAACTACTGCAACATGCTACACAATTCAGTACTATGATAGTACAACGTAGATTAAGTGCGTACTAAGTACGTTACATTAAGTTGTCAGGACGTACGGAGCAACGTAGATTAAGTGCGTACAATAAGTACGTACATTAAGTGTCAGGACGTACAACATACAATGGTGGCCGGAAGGGACTGGATGGCTATGCAAAGTCGAGGTGAACTCTGAACAGATGAGTTTTGAGTCTTCTGCGGAAGCTGGTGGACGATTCTGCGATCCTGACATCGGCAGGGAGCTCGTTCCACCACTGAGGTCCCAAAACAGAGATGAGTTGTGACTTCGTTGATTGACCTTTGCTTGCTCTTAGCGATGTCAGTGTAGGTCCCGGAAGAGGGGGGTCACATGGGAGAACTTAGGTAGGTTGGACACGAGGCGTGTTGCCGCATTCCGGATACGCTGCAAAGGTTTAATCGCAGAGGCAGGGAGTCCAGCCAGGAGCGATTTGCCGTAGTCGAGGCAGGAGATGACCAGCGCTTGAACTAGGAACTGAGCTGCTTCCCCTGTGATGAAGGGCCGGATGCTGCGGATGTTGTAAAGTGCAAATCTGCAGGATCGTGCCACCGCGGTGATGTTTGCGGTGCAGCATAACTGATTGTCCAGTAGCACACCGAGGTTTCTGGCAGTTGGGGAAGGGGATACAGTGATGTTCTCAACGGTGACGAGCAAGTCCATGTGTGGGCAATCTTTCCCTGGCATTAGAAGGAGCTCAGTCTTTTCGAGATTTAGGCCGCGTTCAGACTGCCAGCCAAAATCCGATTTTTAGCTCATCCAGATTGGAACCGGATGACTCTTTTGAAGTCTGAACAGTTCCAGGTCACATGAAATCCGATTTTTGCAAAACGGATCGAAACCACCTCCGGGAGGTAGTTTCAGATCGCATTTGGACAGATGCGTCTCAGTCTGAACAGCTCCAAACACTCAGATCGGTTTTGACTGTCCGTGACGTCACTCTATGCGACGCCAGACCTGACCCAATGCGCCAAACCACCCGCCTGTTTCGAGTTGTGGAGCTACGTTACCAGTATGGAGCAGTCGGAAGATGCCGAAAACAACAGTCCTCGGACAGAGGAAGAAACGAAATGCCTCATTAATTTGTGGGGAGATGGGTCCATTCAAGCAAAGCTCGAGGGCATGTATCGGAATAAGTCGATTTATGAAAGTCTTTCGCGTTCTTTGATCCATCTTGTTTGTTATTGTTTTTCTCGTCGCTATTACACGACGTCACACAATACACGCGCTAGATGACGCCTCCGCTCCGACGTCGTTGCTACAGCAACCTGTCAGATGGGTCAATAATGTGGCCCAGTCTGAACAGAGCCAAATGCGATTTGGACACTTGCTAAAACAGTGTGGACAGTCAGCCCTAAAAATCGGATATGAGAAGGAATCAGATTTGAATCAGATTTGCCTGCAGTCTGAACGCGGCCAGAGTGACCGATCTCTTTGAGTGCGCTATCATGAATTTTGTTGTCAACGAGGTAGCATGTCTTTGTGTTCTACGAAGCAGTGATCTAGGATAAACTGTTAATGTAATTACAGAGCCCAGTAGGATCTGGTACTACGAGGGAGAACAGAAGAGGCTCCAGTACAGAGCCTTGAGGGACACCAGTGTCAAGCATGCAAGGTTTGGGCAAGGAGCCATTCCATGTTACCTGATAGGTGTCATACATCAGGTAGGATGTGAACCAGGAAAGAGCAGATTCAGCAATGCCAAGTTTGGCGAGAGTGGCAACGAGGATCTGGTAGTTCACCGTGTCAAATGCTGCGGACAGGTCGAGGAGAATGAGGGACGAGTCTCTGGCAGCACAGAGGGACTCAGTCAGCGTGAGGAGAGCCGTCTCAGTGATGTGTGCCTTCTTGAAGCCTGACTAGTGAGGGTCAAGCAGGTGGTTAGATGAGAGATAGGGGGAAAGTTCGTTAGCGATGGCCCGTTTCAGTGTTTTAGGGAGGAACAAAAGAAGAGATACCGGTCTGTAGTTCTGAATGTCGGTGGTGTGAAAGGTTGGTTTTTTGAGGAGAGGCTTTATTCTGGCACTCTTAAAAGATGCTGGAACAATGCCTGAAGTGAGGGAGGAGTTGATAAGCGTGGTGAGAAATGGCAGGAAGTCCCTCAAGACGTCCTGGAGGAGTGAGGAAGGGATAGTGTCAAGGGGGCAGGTGGTGGCTTGGTTAGATGTTATTATTCTGTTGACCCTCGGAGTTGAGAGGGATAAATTGGGTAAAAAAAGAGATGGGGATGGGCGAGGGGAGGATGGTGGCAAGGATAAAAGAGGGGCTAATGTCCTTCACCTTCTGGGTAAAGTAGGTAACAAAGTCATCAGCAGGAAGGAGGTGGAGGGGAGGGAGGGTTGAGGAGGGAAGAGAACATGGAAAACAGTTTCCTGGGGTTTGAGGTGGAGGAGTTGGTTTTGGTCTGGTAGAAGACAGATTTGGCTGTTGACACAGTGGAGGGGGAATCTGAGAGAAGGCGAATATAGTGAGATAGATCCTTAGGACAGTCTGATCTCCATTTCCTCTCAGCTGCCCGCAACTCTGCTCTATAAGTCTGCAGAGATTCGAAAAGCCAAGAAAGGGGGTGGTGAGGATCCCACAGGTCTGGAGTGGAAGGGACAGAGGGAGCCAAAAAGGAGGAGAGGGATGATTGCAGGGTGTCAGAGGATTCCTCGGTGGATAGATGAGAGTAACAACAAATGACATTCGCTAAAGTTATATATGGTGAGAAAGTGATTGGTTATGCAAATACCTTTGGACATCCCAAAGCATTGCAGAATGTCAATGATTTTAAAAGTAATTTTGTGAGGGAAAAGGATTGATTGGAAATGAAAATGTGATTACAGAGTGCTAAATGTTTTAACTGGAATATAAATGGTTTACGCTTGTTAAAATGGAAGGAATGAGTGGAAACTACTAAAATACACTTCAACAAAGAAAGCTACCTGAATTCTGCATTTCTGACACAATCATTGCCAAAAGCCTTTAATAATGCTGGCTTAATGTTCATTTTTGCAAGTGCAAATCAAACAGTTGACAAAATGACAAAATACTTTTTAATGTTTCATTTTAAGGGTGACGGGGAAATGACTCCAAAAACTGTGAAATCATCCATCGCTATTTCCTTGTCCTTACTTCGATGTAGGGCTGTGCAATTTTTTCGGTTTAATTGATTAATTTGCATTTTTACTTTCCTACGGTTTGTGAAATGGCTGAACTGAAAAATTGCGATTTAAAAACAGTTCTCAACTCTTCAGATTTGTTTTTCCTTAAGGGACTCCGTAGTAGCCTCCTCTATCACTTTCCAGAACGCGGCAAAACTTAGGACCCGTCCACACGGAGCCGTTTTTTGGTTAAAACGCAGATGTTTTGCATCGTTTTGGCCGATCGTCCACACGAATCCTGTAAACGCATCGCATGAAAACGGAGTTTTCTGAAACCAGGTCCCAGGGTGAATAAATTCAGAAACGCACCCCTTGAGTGTTCGTCTGGACGGCCAAAACGCATACTTGCGTATTCCGATGATTGTCATCGCCACAACGCTCGCGAGCATAAACCTCTTGTAACCTGTGACGCAGTCTCATAACAACAACTATGGCCGACTACATGCTCGTGTTCCTGCTGGAGAAGATATTGTGCCTATTAGGGTTACTATCACAAAATATTATGCTCCTGTGCCTCATTCTCATTCAGATTGTTTTCTGCTACTGTTTATATTGTATACAGCCACTCAAGGCTTTTTGTGCATGCTCCCGCCTCTTCCTCTCCGTTTCCGGTGAATTTCTAAAAAAACAGCGCCACCTATACGCCTGGAACATGAAGTAGCGTTTTTGAGTCGTATTGAGATGGATCCGTGTGGACGCAAATGTTCTTGAAACGATGCCAGGGAAAACGGAGAAAAAAAAGATCGTTTTGGTACGTGTGGACTTGGCCTCAGCCTACTACAATCACATTCACCACGCCCCCGACAGACGTACCATAAAACACAGATGAAGAAGAACTCATTCATAAAAAGGGTGCTACTTCAGTTGTATGGAAGTGATTCGGGTAAAAGCACTCAGACATAGAACAAACAACGGTTCTGTGTAAGGTTTGTAGAAAGACGATCGCGGCAAAACATGGGAACACAACCAACTTATTCCAGCACCTGCGACAGAGACATGCAGTGGAATGGCAGGAAGCACTGGACGACATCGAGGCAGTACTGCTGTTGCTGATTGCTCTGTGGCTTGTAGCGACAGAATCAACTGTCCATTCTATATTTCTTATCATTTTGTCAGTGTTGCTCTCGCAGTTGTGTTTTCATACATGACGGGTGAATGCCTAAAGACCCCCGCGCTTCGTCGCATATGACGTCATTTCATCTAACCAATCAGTGGACAGCACTGTTCACGTGACATTTAGGCCCCCGACTCGTTAGACCTACCTCTGAAACAGGTACTGAAAACCGTAACGGGTCCCGCCTCCAATCCGCAGTGGAAAAGCTCTCAAATCAGGGTAGAGTCGTGCAGAGCCGTGTCGTACCATTGCGAAAACGCGCAGTGGAAAAGGGGCATTGGTAATCTCATTTATTTTTTTTGCTCTAATAAAGAAAATATTAGGGATGCACCGAATTTTCGGCCACCGAAAATTTTCGGCCGAAAATGGCCCAAAAGCGCATTTTCGGTTTCGGGCCGAAATACTCTTATCAACGAAACAACACGGCCGAAACAGAAATTTGTGATGACGCAAACAAAAAGCGCGGCCAGCCCAACGCTTGTCTGGATAAGCGCCAATATGTTTGCGGTGTGGACGTTTTTCAATGTTTCTAAGAAAGACCCACGGATAACGATTTGCAAAAATCGCAATGCCTTGATTTTAATGAATTTAGTACACAGTCATAGCCATAAATGCAATGGCACTAGGGTTGCCGCGGCGTGGACATTTTCACACCGATTGATACACCGGTATTACCGAGTATAAATGGTATACATTTTGAAACTAGGTCAACCGCCATCATCTCCGTCAACTCTCCTCTCACACTCGGTGACAGCGTCTGGCAGTGGCCAATTCTCTGTGACAGCGTCTTTCTTATAACGTTCATATAATAGTATAATATAATAGTATAATATAATATCACGGCCCAAAGCTCTGTGCGCCTCCGGGTGGCCGTAGCAAGGGGAGCTCTCGTGGGCATTGGGCTTCACGGGGTTTGTTTACCGGCGTTGCTATGGTTACCAGTCTTGCGTGTTCCAATGCAATATTAGGTAGCCTATCTATTAGGTTTGTGTGTGTGTGTGTGTGTGTGTGTGTGTGTGTGTGTGTGTGTGTGTGTGTGTGTGTGTGTGTGTGTGTTATATATATATATATATATATATATATATATATATATATATATATATATATATATATATATATATATATAAAGCAATAAAAAAAAAGCAACCCTATATGGTACTAATAATTGCCATAATTTCTTTCAGTGTTTCGGTTTTCGGTTTTCGGCCTTGGTTTCCTCATTTTCGGTTTTCGGTTTCGGCCAAGAATTTTCATTTCGGTGCATCCCTAGAAGATATGTATTTAAATTTTGCCTTGGTCTTTTTCATTTGTTTATAGAGAAAAATAGGAAAAAATCAAGCTTTAAATCGAAAATCGACCATTAGTTAGAAAAAATCGAGATATTATTTTTAGGCCAAATCGCCCAGCCCTACTTCAATGCAGGAATTTTACAACATTATTATCTCCTTTCAAGATGTAAAATAATGCCAGAATTGCAAACAATAATATTGTGTCATATCTGCCATGTATTTAAAAATTATTTTAAAAACATAGCCCTAGTATAATTATATTAGATTTAAAAATAAATAAGTACCACTCTCCATTTTGTCCAACCAGAAATCCCATCTGTTTATACTGAGATCCCTCACATCAACACATTTGACCAGAGCTTGTGACAGGCCTGCGACTGCCACAGGCAATTTCGTCAGTGCATTTGATTCATTGATTGCTGTCATAATGTAAAGATACTTTTAACAAGCATCACAAAAATGCTTCTAAAATAAATGTTCTACCCTTGCTTTAACATCTGTTTTTTTTTCCAACATGTGAGTGGCTTGTGAAGGAGTCACATGTTCACATGACATCATCCCCAGTGTAGGCATTGTCACCTTTTCTACAGTGGTAATGATGTCAACCGATTGCATCACCTGCCGGTCAATGGAAAAGGGACCTGATATATTGGGAGACTTGGCAGGCAAACACTCAGAGCATCCCAGCGCTTATGAGAATAATCACCACTATACTATACACTCTGTACTCAGAATCATTGTATGTATGTATGTATGTATGTATGTATGTATGTATGTATGTATGTGGAAAGGATTTTTTTCTTCCTTTTATGTACAGAACATAGAGTGGTTATAGGATTGTTTTGGGACCATTCGGTTGTCGTCTTATTGGTCCTTTGTAACATTGTCCTTAATGACCTTCCGGTTTTTAGCTGTGATGCAGAGTGCAGGACATTTGAGGGTCAATGTTAATGGTAGCATGGAGTATCAAACTTCACAGCAGATGATTGTGTTCTGCACTTTATCTGTTGGGATATGCTGTACTTTTCTCTACATAAACTGTGTTCTGTTGTACATCTTGAGGAGTAAGCCAGTTTTTCGTGAGACGTCCCGTCACATTCTGTTGTTTAACCTTCTCTTCACAGATACTGCCTTTCTTGTCACAAGTTTGTTGCTCTACTTACTTGCTGCTTTCAGGTTGAGGCTGAAATATGATGTTTGTGGTTTGCTTATAAGCTTTGGTGTTTTCGTAGACATTGTCTCACCTCTTACTCTAGCAGTGATGTCCCTTGAGAGATATGTGGCTGTGTGCTTTCCTATGAGACATGCAAGCCTTGTCACCGTCAGAAACACAGGAGCAGCCATCGCTGTTGTGTGGACCATATCTGGTGGCAATGCTCTAATACGAGGGTTAATACTTGTTGGTTGGAAAAATTATGTCGATTTAAATGTGGACATGAAAGACTTCTGCTCGAAAGAGGCAATGTTTGTGGCACCGATGTCCAGTGCAATGGATAAAGCATTTTGTGCTGTTGTGTTTGTATTCGGGGGAATGGTAGCTATTCTTTCCTATGTTGGTGTGACGATGGTAGCCAGGTCAGCCTCGACAGACAAAGCCTCTGCTGGCAAGGCTGGAAAAACTGTTTTACTTCATATGATTCAGTTGGTGCTGATTCTCATTGCTACCATCTACTCTAGTATTCTCCTAAGCCTTGCTAGAGTAGTGGACAGAACCACTTTGGTTCGCCTCTACAACAGTTTTTTTGTGTTTTTGAATCTATTATCCAGGTGTTTCACTGCTCTTATCTATGGGCTCAGAGACCAAACCATCAGACCTCTCCTCTTGAAAAGGCTCTGTGGTCACCTTGAAAGCTTGGCCCCCACATAACTGTTGACGTCAAAACAACCATGTAATCTCAAACAATTTGTCTTCCCTTCTCAACGCGTTTTCTTATATAACCAAATTGTTAGATGTAGTCAGGTTCATTCTTATTTTATTAGATCAGCTAATGATGGCCAGATCATGTTACCAAGTCCAAAATCAATTACCTTAAAGAGAACAGTTCTTTATTGTGACATCAATCATTGCAATAATTGCCCACTGAATATACGTGAATTGAATAGCAAAGTATCTTTCAAGCAGCATTTGAGAAAGCACTATTTAAATATTTTGAGTAGGGATCACTGGAAATAAACCGTATGAATGCAATAATTATTGTAATACCCATGAATGTATAACTTTTTTTGAATGATATCTGATGATGTTTATAATGATTTACTGCTTTTTTTGATTATCATTGTTAACTGAATTACGATTTGTGTCTTGTGTATTGTTATGTTTTTTGTCTTTCTGTGTGGACCCCAGGAATACTAGCTCGTCCCACTTTGGGACAGCTAATGGCGATCCTTTTAGACAATAAACAATAAACCATGAAATCTACAAAAATAAATAAAACCCTTGTCTAGATACATGAAAAGATTTATCTTTATTTGAGAAAGGTCTATTTTGCTCTAGAGATAACAGATTCTTAACTAGCTGCACTTGTTTTGGATTCAGGTCAGATCAGAGGTTACCCCTCTTGCCCTCACAGCTAAAGTGCCCCTCTGACTCTTGGTAAACATAAATAAAGAAAATGCATTTACATTTAGGGCATTTAGCAGACACTTTTAACCAAAGCGACTTACAATAAGTACATTTATCATAAGAAGTGAAACAATATATCGTTGTAGGTACAGTAAAGATGTTCATAGAACCAAGTGCAAGTACTAACAATCGCTAGGGTAACCCATTCCCCGTGTTCAGCAATAGCATAGCAACTACTGCACATGCTACACAATTCAGTACTATGAATAAGTACAACGTAGATTAAGTGCGTACAATAAGTACGTACATTAAGTGTCAGGTCGTACAACATACAATGGTGGCCGGAAGGGACTGGATGGCTATGCAAAGTCGAGGTGAACTCTGAACAGATGAGTTTTGAGTCTTCTGCGGAAGCTGGTGGACGATTCTGCGATCCTGACATCGGCAGGGAGCTTGTTCCACCACTGAGGTCCCAAAACAGAGAAGAGTTGTGACTTCGTTGACCGACCTTTGCTTGCTCTTAGCGATGCCAGTGTAGGTCCCGGAAGAGGGGGGTCACATGGGAGAATTTAGGTAGGTTGGACACGAGGCGCGTTGCCGCATTCCGGATACAATGCAAAGGTTTAATCGCAGAGGCAGGGAGTCCAGCCAGGAGCGATTTGCCGTAGTCGAGGCAGGAGATGACCAGCGCTTGAACTAGGAACTGAGCTGCTTCCCTTGTGAGGAAGGGCCGGATCCTGCGGATGTTGTAAAGTGCAAATCTGCAGGATCGTGCCACCGCGGTGATGTTTGCGGTGCAGCATAAGTGATTGTCTAGTAGCACACCAAGGTTTCTGGCAGTTGGGGAAGGAGATACAGTGATGTTCTCAACGGTGACTAGCAAGTCCATATGTGGGCAATCTTTCCCTGGCATTAGAAGGAGCTCAGTCTTTTCGAGATTTAGGCTCAGGTGATGGGCAGTCATCCAAGTGCTGACGTCTGCCAGACACCCAGATATGCGTATTGCAATCAGGGCTTCATGAGAGGAGGGGAAAGAGAGAAATAGCTGAGTGCCATCTGCACAGCAGTGATAGGAAAACTGTGTAATGTAATTACAGAGCCCAGAGATCTGGTATAGAGGGAGAACAGAAGAGGCCCCAGTACAGAGCCTTGAGGGACACTAAAGCATGCAAGGTTTGGACAAGGAGCCATTCCATGTTACCTGTTAGGTGTGATTCATCTGATAGGAGGGTGATCCAGGAAAGAGCAGATTCAGCAATGCCAAGTTTGGCGAGAGTGGAAACGAGGATCTGGTAGTTCACTGTGTCAAATGGTCCGGACAGTCGAGGAGAATGAGAACTGATGAGAGGGACGAGGCTCTGGCAGCACGGAGGGACTCAGTCACTGCGAGGAGAGCCATCTCAGTGATGTGTGCCTTCTTGAAGCTTGACTAGTGAGGGTCAATCAGGTGGTTAGATGAGAGATAGGAGGAAAGTTGGTTTGCGATGGCCCGTTTCAGTGTTTTTGGGAGGAATAAAAGAAGAGATACCAGTTTGTAGTTCTGAATGTCGATGGTGTCAAAGGTTGGTTTTTTGAGGAGAGGCTTTATTCTGGCACTCTTAAAAGATGCTGGAACAATACCTGAAGTGAGGGAGGAGTTGATAAGCGTGGTGAGAAATGGCAGGAAGTCGCTCGAGACGTCCTGGAGGAGTGAAGAAGGGATAGTTTCAAGGGGGCAGGTGGTGGCTTGGTTAGATGTTATTATTCTGTTGACCCTCGGAGGTGAGGGGGATAAATTGGGTAAAAAAGAGATGGGGATGGGAGAGTGGAGGATGGTGGCAAGGATAAAAGAGGAGCTAATGTTCTTCACCATCTGGGTAAAGTAGGTAACAAAGTCATCAGCAGAGAGGTAGGAAGGAGGTGGAGGGGAGGGAGGGTTGAGGAGGGAAGAGAACATGGAAAACAGTTTCCTGGGGTTTGAGGTGGAGGAGTTGATTTTGGTCTGGTAGAAGACAGATTTGGCTGTTGACACAGTGGAGGGGGAATCTGAGAGAAGGCGAATATAGTGAGATAGATCCTTAGGACAGTCTGATCTCCATTTCCTCTCAGCTGCCCGCAACTCTGCTCTATAAGTCTGCAGAGATTCGAAAAGCCAAGAAAGGGGGTGGTGATGATCCCGCAGGTCTGGAGTGGAAGGGACAGAGGGAGCCAAAGAGGAGGAGAGGGATGATAGCAGGGTGTCAGAGGATTCCTCGGTGGATCGATGAGAGTAACAACAAATGACATTCGCTATGGTAAAAAAGTGATTGGTTATGCAAATACCTTTGGACATCCCACAGCATTGCAGAATGTCAATGATTTTAAAAGTAATTTTGTGAGGGAAAAGGATTGATTGGAAATGAAAATGTGATTACAAAGTGCTCAATGTTTTAACTGGAATATAAATGGTTTATGCTTGTTAAAATGGAAGGAATGAGTGGAAACTACTAAAATACACTTCAACAAAGAAAGCCACCTGAATTCTGCATTTCTGACACAATCATTGCCAAAAGCCTTTAATAATGCTGGCTTAATGTTCATTTTTGCAATTGCAAAACAAACAGTTGACAAAATGACAAAATACTTTTTAATATTTCATTTTAAGGACGGGAAATGACGGGAAATGACTCCAAAAACTGTGGAATCATCCATCTCTAGTTTCCTTGTCCTTACTTCGATGTAGGGCTGGGCGAAATTTTCAGTTTAATTGATAAATTAGAATTTTTACTTTCCTACGGTTTGTGAAATGGCTGAACCGAAAAATCGCGATTTAAAATCAGTTCTCAACTCTTCAGATTTGTTTTGCCTTAAGGGACTCCGTAGTAGCCTCCTCTATCACTTTCCAAAACGCGGCAAAACTCAGCCTACAACAATCACATTCACCGCGCCCGACAGACGTACCATAAAACACAGATGAAGAAGAACTCATTCTTAAAAAGGGTGCTACTTCAGTTGTATGGAAGTGGTTCGGGTACAAGCACACAGACATAGAACACAAACAACTGTTCTGTGTAAGGTTTGTATAAAGACGATCGCGGCAAAACATGGGAACACAACCAACTTATTCCAGCACCTGCGACAGAGACATGCAGTGGAATGGCAGGAGTGTTTAGCACTAAAAGATGCAGATGCTAGCTTAAGCCACAAAGCGCCTGTAAAAAAGCAGGTAACCTTGGCAGCAGCATTTTCAGCAGTCATTCCTTATGACAAGAAAGGGCCCGGTGGCAGGCGATCACAGCTGTTGACATATTACATCGCAAAAGATATGGTCCCCATCTATACCGTAGAAAAAAATGGGTTCATTAAGATGCTGCAAACGATAGACTCAAAATATCAACTGCCCAGCCGCAAGCATTTCGCCGCAGTTGCATTGCCAAATTTATACAACAAAACAAGAGCTGGAGTCGCAGAACAGCTGCAAAACATTGTTTATTTTTCCACCACTACCGACATATGGTCCAGCCGAACCACACACCCATATTTGAGTCTCACTGTGCATTTCATTGACGGAGAATGGACCCTGCGAGGCATGTGCCTGCAGACATCGTACTTCCCGGACGACCACACTGGTGAAGTAATAGCCCAAGGGTTACAAGTCTCCCTGGCCTCCTGGAAGCTTCGAGAAGACCGTCTTGTTTGTATGACTGCGGACAGCGGTTCCAAAAAACTATTTAACAAAGAGTTACACACATGTATAAAAACTAATTGAATGGATTGATGCAGTTCCATATTAGGTTGCACTGAGTTACATTATGATGTGTTCAAGCTCTAGTCAGTAAAAAAGTAAAAAAGTCTGGAGCCTTGATACAATTATCCATAGTTGCCATAAGTGCATAAATAATGAAATACTGTGTGTGTGTGTGTGTGTGTGTGCGTGTGCGTGTGCGTGTGTGTGTGTGTGTGTGGGCTACGCATTAATTAAATTATACCTACAGTGTGAAACATTTTCCTTTCTTTGCCAAACAGAATTAAGATTAATTTAGAAGTGTTAGACTATCATAATGTGTAAGATAATGCATGTGGTCCTGTGGACACGCTATGTGTTAAAGAGACACATGCATAAAATAATTTAACACTGTAACCCTCTCTCCTCCCACTGGTTTGTCTAGTCTGTGCTACAGCCATCTCCTTGTATTGTTATTCAGTTTTTCTTGTGTTTGTCTGTCATGGAAAATTTATAATAATATTTAAATCATTAAAAAAAAGACTATCACAATTTGTGAATGCTGTTCTTGTCACATTGATTAAATGGTGCCATTTTAAAATGTTCTTTTTTGGTATCTTTCCTTTTTACAATGAATGGTATGAAAGATCCACGGATTGACCGTGCCATCCGTGTTTGCAAAAAAGTTGTAAGTGCCTTTTCCTTCAGTTGGAAGAAGAGAAGAGATATGGCTGTGGTACAGGCTGAGCTCAGTACCATCTCACAACGTCATCACTGAGTCCCTAACCAGGTGGGGTTCGAGACAACTGATGGTAGAACGAGTGTTGGAACAGGAGAAGGCCATAGCACAGGTCCTGGGAGCAGACAAGAAAAGCAGGCACCTGGTGCCCACCTGGCAGGACATTGACGTGTTGGAGTCAATGAATAAAGCTATAAGTCCACTGAAGGAATTCACTGATGCCCTATCTGGTGAGGCCTACGTGAGTGTCTCCTACCTCAAACCGGTAACAACAGCCTTCTGCAGCCAGAGGAGGGTGGGACCGAGCTCACCAAACAAATCAAGAGCAACATAGTCAACTACCTCAACAATAAATACAATGACCCTGTAACACAGGAATTCCTGGACATGGCCTCACTCATGGACCCCCGGTTCTGGACAACCTATATAGCAGATGACGAAGTGGACAGAATCAAGAAAAGAGCTATTACAGAGCTGATGTCTCTTCCAGCTGAGAAAAGCAAATCCCAGCCTGGCACATCTGTGCAGGACCTGAGCCAAGAAGAAGCTGCTGGGCCTGTTACAAAGAAGAAGAAAACTCTAGCAAGCTTCTTCAAGAGGAAGACAGTGGCGCCTACCTCTGAGTCAGAGCAGGACGAAATTGAAGCTGAGCTGTCATCCTACTTGTTGTCGTCTGAGACAGACCCTGATACAGACCCACTGCAGTGGTGGAAGGTACATGAAGCTAACATCCCAAGACTGAGTAATCTGGCCAGGAAATATCTCTCCATTCCTGCCACAAGTTCCCCTTCGGAGAGGGTTTTCAGTACGGGGGGTAACATTGTAACATGCCAAAGAGCATGCCTCAAGCCAGAGGCAGTAGACAGTCTTGTCTTCTTCGCGAAAAACCTGTAGACAACTTCCTAGAAAGTTAAAGGGATGTTTCAGGGATGTAGAAAGTTAAAGGGATGTTTCAGACAAGTATTTCAGGGATGGCCTACAAGATCTACAACTGATTTGTTCACATAGGCCTAGATTACATGGTAATCTCATTTATTTTTATTGTGTTGATAAAGAAAATATGTATTTAAATTTTGCCTTGGTCTTTTTAATTTGTTTATAGAGAAAAACAGAAAAAAAAATGAAGGTTTAAATCGAAAATCGTCCATTAGTTAGAAAAAATCAAGATATTATTTTTAGGCCAAATCGCCCAGCCCTACTTCGATGCAGGAATTTTACAACATTATTATCTCCTTTCAATATGTAAAATAATGCCAGAATTGCAAACAATAATATTGTGTCATATCTGCCATGTATTTAAAAAACATTATTTTAAAAACATAGCCCTAGTATAATTATATTAGATTTAAAAATAAATAAGTACCACTCTCCATTTTGTCCAACCAGAAATCCCATCTGTTTATACTGAGATCCCTCACATCAACACATTTGACCAGGGCTTGTGCCAGACCTGCGACTGCCACAGGCAATTTCGTCAGTGCATTTGATTCATTGAGTGCTGTCATAATGTACTTTTAACAAGCATTACAAAAATGCTTCTAAAATAAATGTTCTACCCTCGCTTTAACATCTCAGTTTTTTTTCAAACATGTGAGTGGCTCGTGAAGGAGTCACATGTTCACATGACATCATCCCCAGTGTAGGCATTGTCACCATGCCTACACTTGTGATGATGAAATGATTGCATCACCTGCCGGTCAATAAAAAAGAGACCTGATATTTTGGAAGATTTGGCAGGCAAACGGTCAGACCATCCCTGTGTTTCTGAGAATATTCACCACAATACTATCCACTCACTATCTACTCACAACAATTGTATGCATGTATATTTCTTCCTTTTACGTACTTAACAGAGTGGCTATAGGATTGTTTGGGGACCACTTTGTTGTTGTCTTATTGGTCCTTTGTAACATTGTCCTTAATGACCTTCCAGTTTTTAGCTGTGATGCAGAGTGCAGGACATCTGAGGGTCAATGTTAATGGTAGCATGGAGTATCAAACTTCAGAGCAAATGATTGTGTTCTGCACATTATCTGTGGGGATATGCTGTACTTTTCTCTACATAAACTGTGTTCTGTTGTACATCTTGAGGAGCAAGCCAGTTTTTTGTGAGACGTCCCGTCACATTCTGTTGTTTAACCTTCTCTTCACAGATACTGCCTTTCTTGTGACAAGTTTGTTGCTCTACTTACTTGCTGCTTTTAGGTTGAGGCTGAAATTGTATGTTTGCGGTTTGCTTATAAGCCTTGGTGTTTTAGAAGACATTGTCTCTCCTCTTACTCTGGCAGTGATGTCCCTTGAGAGATATGTGGCTGTGTGCTTTCCTATGAGACACGCAGTTCTTGTCACCGTCAGAAACACAGGAGCAGCCATTGCTGTTGTGTGGACCATCTCTGGTGGCAATGTTCTAATAAAAGGGTTAATACTTGTTGGTTGGGAAAATAATTTGGATGCAGAAACTAAAGACTTCTGCTCGAAAGAGGTAATGTTTCTGGCCCCGCAGTCGAGTGTATTTGATCAAACATTTCACGCTTTTGTGTTTGCATTCGGGGGAATGGTAGCTATTCTTTCCTATGTTGGTGTGACGTTGGTAGCCAGGTCAGCCTCGACAGACAAAGCATCTGCTAGAAAGGCTGGAAAAACTGTTTTACTTCATATGATTCAGTTGGTTGTGATTCTAATCGCTACCATCTACTCTAGCCTCCTCCTAAGCCTGGCAAGAATAGTGGACAGAACCACTTTGGTTCGTCTCTACAACAGTTTTTTTGTGTTTTTGAATCTATTATCCAGGTGTTTCACTGCGCTTATCTATGGGCTCAGAGACAAATCCATCAGACCTCTCCTCTTGAAAAGGCTCTGTGGTCATTTTGAAAGCTTGGCCCCCACATAACTGTAGATGTCAAAACAACCATGTAATCCACATGAAATCAAAAACTAGAAACCTTGTTTCTAGTAAAGGTTTATTTTGCACTAGAACAGATTTTAACAAGCGGCGATTGTTTTGGATTGACGTCAGAAAACAGGGGACCCCTTTGCCCTCGTCGGCTTAAGTGCCCCTCTGACTCTTAAAAGTCTGAATGTTAAAGGTTTTAAACATGCAATAAAAGTTATTGTTTGAGGAAAAAGATTGATTGGAAACGAAATGTGATTTGAAATAGCTAAATGTTTTAACTGGAATATAAATGGCTTGTTAAACTATAGCTACAGTATAGTTGGCTGTTTAATTTTATATTTTAGTTTATATCATTGTATATTGTTAAATCGTATATTTTCATATACATTGTTTTAATTTGTTTAGTGAAATTTCAATGTATATTCTTAATTGTCTTTAATAAATTGTGATGATATCAGCGCAGTCATTAATTTAACAAATTTTCAAGCTGCACTAGGTAATCTGCATGCATCCTACAAGTGTGGGTTGTCATTCATGATTCCTTCATGAGCTGAAAGATGTATGATAGGAACTTGACAGGGTTTAAAAAATGGGCACCCATTTATTTACATTTACATTTAGGGCATTTAGCAGACGCTTTTATCCAAAGCGACTTACAATAAGTACATTTGTCATAAGAAGTGCAACAATATATCGCTATCGGTACAGTAAGGATGTTCATAGAACCAAGTGCAAGTACAACAATCACTGGGCTAACCAATTCCCCGTGTTTCAGCAATGATAGCAGCTACTGCAGTTGCTACACAGTTAAGTACTATAATACAATAACAATACAACACAATACAATACAGTGTACAATGGTGGCCAGAGGGGGGAGGGTGGCTATGCAGAGTCGAGGTGGACTCTGAACAGGTGAGTCTAAAGTCTTTTTCGGAAGATAGTGAGCGACTCTGCGGTGCTGAGAACGGCAGGGAGCTCGTTCCACCACTGAGGTCCCAAAACCGAGAAGAGTTTTGACTTTGCTGAACGACTCTTAGCGATGGCGGTACCAGACGTCCAGCTGAGGTAGTTGAGCGGAGCGATCGAGCTGGGGTGTGTGGCTTTAGCAATGCTTGGAGGTAGGCAGGGGCAGTTCCATCAACTGCCTTGTATGCCAGTACCATCGTCTTAAATTTGATGCGAGTTACTACAGGGAGCCAGTGGAGGTCCCGGAAGAGGGGGGTCACATGGGAGAACTTCCGTAGGTTGAACATGAGGCGCGCTGCCGCATTCTGGATGCGCTCAAAGGTTTAATCGCAGAGGCAGGAAGTCCAGCCAGGAGTGAGTTGCAGTAGTCGAGGTGGGAGATGACCAGTGATTGGACTAGAAAATGAGCTGCTTCCCTTGTGAGGAAGGGCCGGATTCTGCGGATGTTGTAAAGTGCAAATCTGCAGGATCGGGCCACCACAGTGATGTTTGCGGTGCAGCATAACTGATTGTCCAAAACCAGACCAAGGTTTCTGGCAGATGGAGAAGGAGATACAGTGATGTTCTCAACGGTGAACTGTAAGTCCATGTGTGGGCAATCTTTCCCTGGGATTAGGAGGAGCTCGGTTTTGTTGAGGTTAAGCCTCAGGTGATGGGCAGTTTTCCAGGTGCTGACGTCCGCCAGACATTCCGATATGAGTGTTGCAATCAGGGCTTTATCCGATGAGGGGAAAGAGAGGAATAGCGTGTGTCGTCAGCATAGCAGTGATAAGAAAAGCCATGTAACGCAATTACAGAGCCCAGAGATCTGGTAGAGGGAGAACAGAAGAGGCCCCAGTACAGAGCCTTGGGGGACCCCAGTTTCAAGCGTGCAAGGTTTGGACAAGGAGCCATTCCATGTCACTTGATAGGTGCGGTTCATCAGGTAGGATGTGAACCAGGAAAGAGCAGATTCAGCGATGCCAAGTTCAGCAAGAGTGGCAAAGAGGATCTGGTGGTTCACCGTGTCAAATGCTGCGGACAGGTCGAGGAGAATGAGAACCGATGAGAGGGTAGAGGCTCTGGCAGCACGGAGGGACTCAGTCACCGCGAGGAGAGCCGTCTCAGTAGAGTGTGCCTTCTTGAAGCCTGACTGGTGAGGGTCAAGCAGGTTGTTAGATGAGAGATAGGAGGACAGTTGGTTAGCAATGGCACGTTCCAGTGTTTTAGAGAGGAAGGAAAGAAGAGATACCGGTCTGTAGTTCTGGATGTCGGCAGTATAAAGAGTTGGTTTTTTGAGGAGAGGCTTTATTCTAGCAGTCTTGAAGGATGCTGGAACAATGCCTGAAGTGAGGGAGGAGTTGATAAGTGAGGTGAGAAATGGCAGAATGACGCTTGAGACATCCTGGAGGAGAGAGGAGGGGATAGCATCAAGGGGGCAGGTGGTTGCATGGTTAGATGTTATTATTCGGTTGACCTTGTCAGAGGTGAGAGGGCTAAATTGGGTAAAGACGGAGGAGGAGGGGATTGGTGGAGGGAGGATGGAGGCAGGGATGAAAGAGGAGCTGAAGTCCTTCACTTTCTGGGTAAAGTAGGTAACAAAGTCATCAGCAGTGAGGCAGGAAGGAGGTGGGAGTGAAGGAGGGTTGAGGAGGGTCGAAAACAGGGCAAACAGTTTCCTGGGGTTTGAGACGGAGGAGTTGATTTTGGTCCGGTAGAAGGCAGATTTGGTTGTTGACTCACTAGAGGTAAAATCAGAAAGAAGGAAAAGACAGTGGGATAGATCATTAGGACAGTCGGATCTCTTCCATTTCCTCTCAGCTGCCCGCAACTTTGTTCTACAAGTCCGCAGAGGATCGGACAGCCAAGGAGGGGGGGGAGATTTATATCTAATAACCTTTTTCACCCAGCCAGAGTTGCGCAGTAGTAAGCTTATGTGCAGCCAGCAGAGAAGTTGTTTTGGTCAACAGTATCCAAATGCATTTCCATATAAAAATATGTAGTTCTCAACAACTTAATAAAGATAAGATCAGATTGTGCTTTATTGGTCACTGACAGACATTTGGATGCCACTGCAACAAGTAAGCTCCACTTCCCACTAGTCTCATAGATTACTTTTCACAGACCAAAATGGGCCCATGACCTGTAATACACCAGAGAGATGCCCTCGGCATCTGGTCAGATTATTTGCTTCCCTGCCCGAAGATCGTAATAATCAACATATAGGCCTTGTGTCATTGCTAATGGATACAAACTGGAATATGAAACTTTGGACATAGCAAAAGTCTGCCAATAGCAGCCTCTTGGACCAGCCGGACATCAAAAATGTGCTTCTGCTGGGGAATGTTCCCAGCCCCAATGTGGTGTTGGGGGCATGTGAGAGTGTGTGTGGATGCCTCACCTGGCCTGAACCAGACTGATGGACTCAGGGGCTGTGTGAGGCTGCACACCTTTTGCGAATAGAGCCCTCATTGTGCACAAGTTAAACCAGCCATCAATGCACGCAATGTGAGATCTCCTGAATCACAACATGGATCACCAGGTCATGCAACATTGTCTACAAACTTACTATAAACCGGTTTTCCAACACCACCACCCTTTTTCCTTGTCAATAGGAGCCCAGTAGAAGTACTTCATTGCAGAGTATGGCAGCCAACTAGGTAGCATGTAGCATTACAGATTTTACAGTGTGAGAATGAAGAAGAACTTTAGGAATAAAAAACTCAAACTGGCAACTGTGATGCAAATAGCGTACCTTGTCGGGCTGGATGGGTGAGTGGGAGGGCTATTTAGGAATGTTGAAAGTAAGATCCTTGTAACCAAAGGCCTCGTTTAGGCAAAAGTGCCACAAATCTGATCTTATCAGTGAGGAACACAAATCACATTTGATCTTTTCAAAGAGAGCATTTAGGTTTGCCACAAAAGATTCTCCTGGAACCGTCACCTTATCGTGGTGGAGAGGTTTGCGTGTCCCTGTGAACCTGAGGGCTGTGTTGTCTGGAGCCTTGTGCTCCTGGTAGGGTCTCCCATGGCAGAGTGGTCTCAGGTGAGGGGCCAGACTAAGAATGGTTCACCAAGACTCCTTGAAAAAACGAGTAAGAGGAGGAGAGACCCTGCCCTGTGGGCCCACCACCTGCAGGAGGACCCACTGGGGTCAGGTGCGCTGCCACATGGGTGGCGGTGAAAGTCAGGGGTCCCGACGGACCGGACCTGAGCGGCAGAAATTGGAAATTGGAACGTCACCTCACTGTTGGGAAAGGAACCGGAGCTTGTGAGGGAGGTGGAGCGCTACCAGTTGGATCTGGTGGGGCTTACCTCTACGCACAGTCTCAGCTCTGGTACTGTACTCCTGGATAGGGGTTGGACTCTATTCTTCTGAGGCTGCATGTTTTGGACACTCGGGTGAAGAGAGGGGCTGAACTGTCAACCGACCACCATCTGGTGGTGAGTTGGATCAGGGAATGGGGGAAGATTCTGGACAGACCTGGTAAGCCCAAACGAGTAGTGCGGGTGAATTGGGAACGTCTGGAGGAGGCCCCTGTCCTAGGGATCTTCAACTCACACCTCCGGCGGAGCTTTTCTAGCATTCCTGTGGAGGTTGGGGGCATTGAGCCGGAGTGGGCGGTGTTCAAAGCCTCCATTGCTGAAGCTGCGGCGGTGAGGTGGGGCCTCAGGGTCTTAGGTTCCTCAAGGGGCGGCAACCCTCGGACACCGTGGTGGACACCGGTGGTCAGGGAAGCCGTCCGACTGAAGAAGGAGGCCTTTCGGGATATGTTATCCCAGAGGACTCCTGACGCAGTTGCAGGGTACCGACAGGCTCGATGGGCTGCAGCCGCTGCCGTGTCGGAGGCTAAGCAGCGGATGTGAGAGAAGTTCGGAGAGGCCATGGAGAAGGACTTTCGGTCGGCACCAAAGTGTTTCTGGCACCTCAGGAGGGGGAAACGGGGAACCATCCAAGCTGTGTACAGTAAGGATGGGACTCTGTTGACCTCAACTGAGGAGGTAGTCGGACGTTGGAAGGAACACTTTGAGGAACTCCTGAATCCGACTAACACGCCCTCTATGATGGAGGCAGAGCTCGAGGTTGATGGTGGTTCATCGTCAATTTCCCTGATGGAGGTCACTGAGGTAGTTAAACATCTCCGCAGTGGCAAAGCCCCAGGGATTGATGAGATCAAGCCAGAAATGCTAAAAGCTCTGGGTGTTGAGGGGCTGTCATGGTTGACACGCCTATTCAACATTGCATGGGAGTCGGGTACAGTGCCAAAGGAGTGGCAAACTAGGGTGGTGGTCCCCCTGTTCAAAAAGGGGGACCAGAGAGTGTGTTCCAATTACCGGGGTATCACACTTCTCAGCCTCCCTGGTAAAGTCTACTCCAAGGTGCTGGAAAGGAGGTTGTTGGCCGAATCGTCGAACCTCCGATAGAAGAGGAACAATGCGGTTTTCGCCCCGGTCGTGGAACTACGGACCGGCTCTTCACTCTCGCAAGGATCCTGGAGGGGGCCTGGGAGTATGCCCATCCGGTCTACATGTGTTTTGTGGATCTGGAGAAGGCATATAACTGGGTCCCCCGGGAAAAACTGTGGGAGGTGCTGCGGGGGTATGGGGTAGGGGGGTCTCTCCTCAGGGCCATCCAATCCTTGTACTCCCAAAGCGAGAGCTGTGTCCGGGTTCTCGGCAGCCAGTCAGTCTCGTTCCCGGTGGGTGTTGGCCTCCACCAGGGCTGCGCCTTGTCACCAATCCTGTTTGTGATATTCATGGACAGGATATCGAGGCACAGTCGTGGTGGGGAGGGGTTGCAGTTCGGTGGTCTGAGGATCTCGTCACTGCTCTTTGCAGATTGATGTGGTCCTGATGGCATTCATCGGCCTGTTGACCTTCAGCACTCACTGGATTCGGATGGCGGCCGAGTGTGAAGCGGCTGTGGGATGAGGATCAGCACCTCTAAATCTGAGGCCATGAACTCTTAGCAGGAAACCGGTGGTTTGCCTACTCCGAGTAGGAAATGAGTCCTTAGCCCAAGTGAAGGAGTTCAAGTACCTCGGGGTCTTGTTCGCGTGTGAGGGGACGATGGAGCGTGAGATTGGCCGGAGAATCGGAGCAGCGCGGAATTAACACATAGCGGTATTGCATTCGCTTCACCGCACCGTTGTGACGAAAAGAGAGCTGAGCCGCAAGGCAAAGCTCTCTCTTTCGGTCAATCTTCGTTCCTATCCTCACCTATGGTCATGAGGGATGGGTGATGACCGACAAGATCACGGGTACAAGCGGCCGAGATGAGTTTTCTCAGGAGGGTGGCTGGCTTCTCCCTTAGGGATAGGGTGAGAAGTTCAGTCATCCATGAGGAGCTCGGATTAGAGCCGCTGCTCCTTTGCTTAGAAAGGATTCAGTGAGGTGGTTGGGCATCTGGTAAGGATGCCCACTGGGTGCCTCCCTTGGGAGGTGTTCCAGGCACGACCAGTGGGGAGGAGACCTCGGGGAAGACCTAGGACTAGGTGGAGAGATTATATCTCAACACTGGCCTGGGAACGCCTCAGGATCCACCCGTCAGAGCTGGTCAATGTGGCTCGGGAAAGGGAAGTCTGGGGCCCCCTGCTTGAGCTGCTGCCCCCGCGACCCGACCCCGGATAAGCGGATGACAATGAGATGAGATGAGATGAGACAAAAGAGAGGTACAGGTTGGCCAGCATTTATCAGTTATAGGATTTTATTTTATTTAGAACATTATTGAAATCACTATTGATATCACTATTGATAAAGAATTGACTAAAGATATGTCCAGGTTACTTTAAGCTACAAGCTTGTTGAAATGTTTTGCAACTTTAATGCCCAAAAACAAGTTGTACGGCTGTAGACAAAGTTTAACTTGTTAAGTTCTTCAATTACTTCTGTTGGTTGATAACAACACCATTTCCCAGACCACTAAAACCATATTAAATTGACATCATCATCAAAAGGTAGGCTAATCTATTTCGTCAATACAATAGTGAACTCCTTGGTAAGCATTTTAATATTTAATGTGTCCTAATGAGCTGGCAGGGGACTGGTTTAAAGAACACACCATTAGCTTCCAGCGGAGAGGTTAAAGAAGTTCAACAGTTCTGATGGATCCCCTATGACATGGATCCTTACAGCCTTGGGTATTAGCAATTCAACAAGCCTCATCTGCACCTTAATTGTAAACAACTAAAACTTTTACAATATTACTGTCGCAATCTGTGTTTTCGTTTTGCTTTTCCTTTCAAAACTGCTCACATATATATATTTTTGTGAGTTGTAAAAATCAATTGCAAAAAAAGTAACGCTTGTAGCCTATGTTCAGAGTTTAATATATTATGTATTTGGAACAGTCCTCCATGCCATATTTAATTTGTCAAGACACAGCCCATGCAGCTTTTCTGTGCCCTTATTTTCACAGAGAAAAAGACTGTTTGGTGGTCAGCTTGGGCACTTGTGTGTCTGTCCATCTCTCCCATGAAATGTGCAGTTCTATCCAGAAAGGTCCTGGGGTCTCATTTATAAAACTGTGCGTGGGATCGTTACTAAAAGTCTACGTACGCACCCTAAAAAGCCAAGTTTTGCGTGCTCCAAAAAATATTCAGACTTATAAAACCCTGCGTACGCACACCTCTAAGCAATCTTTGCTTTATAAATCACAGAGTGCCTACAAGTGTGCGCAGCTGAATCAGCCTCACGTTCCGCCCTGTCCACGCCCCTTTTTAACCATAAATGGTCAATGCAAACGACCTCATGAATGCGATCTGCATATAAAACAGACTCAGATGCTAGTATTTTTGTCTGAAACATTTGGCAGAAGGACTGAGAAAGCAAAGCTGAAGTGGACACACGTGTGGGTGAGGTGGAGGCCCGAAAAGTAGTTTTGATCGGCAGTCACGGGATTGGGATCACTAACAACAAAAAGCAGAGTGAGTGGCAATGTTGCTGCAGCAGTGAAAAGCAGTGAAAAACGAAGTGGTCTTACATAAAGGTACATACGTGTATGGACCAATAAATCATTATGGTCCCTGAAGACCCTCTCCCTCCAAATCCTGCCATTTGCATGGTCCTCCAGCAGTGCCAGCAGTGCTATGGTGCAGCATTACGCACGGGGCTCACCGCTGTAGGGTTACGGTAATAAGACTGACCGAGAACACCTTGGATAATCAATTTGTAATCACCCACGTAAAATGTTTTTGAACGTAACCCCTTTTTAATGACTGATTTGTCATGAAAAGCATCAAGAGGAACGGACAATAAAATAACGATTGTGATGAGGAGTGTGTGGCTTGGTTTTCCACACTTGGGATTTAATTGACATTTGATTATGTGTTTACAGTGTCACATACAAATATTATGTTATTGACACATGTTGGACAGATGCTTTATTCCATGCAGTCGCGCCGTCAGTGAACAGTATATGGAGTGACGGGATTAAATATAGAGAATTTTTTTTCATATCTAGTCTAAGGAGATGTTTCTGGAGTTTCTGGTATAAATGAGACCCCTGATCATTCATGCTGCCAATCCCTCTTCCATTGCTTGAGTCTGCCCTCTTGTGGTGTAACCACTCTCGACCTCTGAAGACAACGAGAGGTAGAAGAGAGGGCTGCGCACATTGTGATGTATAAAAAACTAACTTGACGGGTGAATGTGCGCAGCCCTAAACATTTTTGCCAATCACACCCATGCCAAAATAAATCTTCCCACCAATTCAGAGAAATTGCATGGCATAACACCCACTAGGTATCTAGTATGGTCTGAGGAAACAGCTTGTCTATCGTCTACAACCAGGCCCGTCGCGAGAAGGCAAGCACACCAAGCAATTGCTTGGGGCCCCGAGCTGGTCTGGGGCCCCAAGACAACGACTGGTTGTGAATAAAATGCAACAACAAACTGATCGGCGATCGGCATAGGCGACCTAGACCTACGGCGGCAAATGTGTTGAGGGCGACCTCTGGTGGCGCCCTTCATTATTTAAATTATATGAAACAAGCGAAATAAAACATGTTTACCAAACAACGATTAATTTATTGCATGCATCGAAACTCTCACTGTAGTACGCTTCCCCCCCGCACTTGTGGCACCGGGCAATACTTTCTTTCTTGAAAGCGTCTACTGACTGACTGTCTTATGGGGAAAGAAGCAACGGTGATGGACCGCTAAAAGCCCTATCCATACTATGGATTTATGCCAATTGTTTTACTGCCGTTTACGAAATAAATATGAACTAATGCCACAATTATTCATGTCCACGAGTCCATAAGCAGCGCAGAAGGTGGGCTTAGTAAGGTCAGGGAATTCGGCGAGTTGTAGGTTCGGCGAGCGTGTTGGACAACCCGCTGTAGACCGCCTCCCCCTGCGTACAGGCGAAGGAAGCGAAAGTCTGTGAGTTGACCAGGCGCCTGTTAACCACGTCCACCAACAGGTTATGGGCGCACAGAAAATCTGCGCCAAGGAGGGGAAATGTGCATTAACTATTCCTAAACATTTTACTGCATTATATATTTATAACCATTACATTGACAGTTTACAAAAAAAATAGTTTGTTTTTTTTAATCGATTATTGACCATCAAATCGAATTACCGTTAAAAATAGATTAATCGCCCAGCTCTACATTGATGCCAATTCCAGCAGTCTGCATTGACAAATTTCATGAACCAAATCACTGACAAGGGCTCCTTCCAGCACTTTAGCTTTAACATACTGTCTGGTACTCTAATACTCTCAATGCTTTGATTATAGTGGCAGCAGATTGACATTTGAATGAGTTTCCTTATATTTCCACTAGATCTTATATAGTCTTATATAGTATTTAAATAGCAGCATCTTAATATTTCACAAAAGTAGTGTCAAACAAAAGTACATAAATAAGCAGCTACTCCTGAACAAAAAATGTATTGTGGTATTGTAGTAGGCCAATATAAATAACAAGCGTCAAACATATTTCCATGTGTCTAAGCCATATGGAAATATGTTTGACATTGAGGCCTCTATAATTCTGTTTCTTTGTGTATGAAAAAGGTTGCATACTTTATTATTCATCTTCAGTTTTGTGTTGAAAAGAGAGTAGGTCTTATGTTTCTGCCTTTATAATTTATGCATATCATTAGTTTTTTTGTATTTGGTTTTCTCCATAGAACAATGTCAGTTTTGTTGATAGTGGTCATTTTAGTGAGTGATGTCGCACTTTTTGTGTGTAGCCTCTGGTCTTGTTACTCTTACATTGAGAGGCCTATGTGTTAGAACAATTATATAATTATCCAAATATTGTAAAGCATATTACGTTTACTGTAGCCAGTGACGGATTTGGTCGTACTGACTTATCATTTAATTAATATAAACGTCAAAAGTACGTCTTGAAGCCCCATTTCGCATCTTCAACCGTTCGTAGTATTTGGGACAAACAGGGTCTAAGTAGCTTACAGTACATGGTTCAGACAGACCCTCCAGTTTTCTAACAGACGCAGCTGAAAACCATGAGAACAATTGGTCTGTGTCCATGGCTCAGAAATCCTTCACACACACACACACACACACACACACACACACACACACACACACACACACACACACACACACACACACACACACACACACACACACACACACACACACACACACACACACACACACACACACACACACACACACACACACACACAGCTCTCCTCTTTTCTCTCGTTTTTTTTCCTTCTCCATCTCACTGTTGGTTCTTTATCAACAGTGATGCTGGTCGATGGTGACGTCGCTGACCACCCCTCTGGAACACAACATTCTCCACATTAATTCAAATGACCCCCTCACTGTTTTTTTCCCCCCTTTTCGTCACTCTTCTGACTTCTGTCCTCATTTTCTGTCTTCAGAGAAGCATCTTTCTTACTCGCATTCAGAAATATTTCATATGATTTGTTCATGGTTTCATCTGTGCTGCATCTGTTATTAAAAAATATATATTAAATACAATGGCGCCCAGATTAAAATATGACACCATTTTGGACATACCTTTTTATTTTATTGTTTACAATATTTTTCTCAAATAGTTTCAGTCTGCCTCTCCATCTATTTCCATAATGTTATCTATTAGATATGTATAAAGAACACACACACACACACACACACACACACACACACACACACACACACACACACACACACACACACACACACACACACACACACACACACACACACACACACACACACACACACACACACACTCTTTCAATACACAAAAACGTCATGGTATCAATTGACATTCTTCAATACGGTTCCCTCTAGCTCCTCCCACAGGGACCTCCAAACAACACACACAAAACACACACAGAAATGCAGTGTTACACGCCAAGTCAACTCCTACACACAATGACACGTCCACGCACCCACACCCACACTGAGTCAGTTGGAGGTAGGCAGGATGGCCATCTCCACGTGTGCTGGTTCTCTCCTGCATTGGACAGCCTTCACCCTCCTCTCAGGCAAGACATTTACCTAACTGTATAATTTGTGACGTAGGGCAAGCAGGCGTGCCTGAATGGGCACTCTCCTTAGGTTATGCAGCTTCTTAGGTATTTTCCAATTGCTGCTATATACCTCTTTTTTGTGTTTTTTAGATGGAGAGGGCAGTTCTTCCATCCATTTTGTTGGATTTGTTGTTTAGGAATATATGATGCAGCTTTCATGGATGCTTTAGGGTTTTAAGTTAGACCATCCAGTTCATCCCTTGAGCTGGTTGAACAAATAATATAATTTCATGATTTAGTATACTATAGTATATTCCTATCCCATACAGTATCTTATAAGTCTGTGATATGTTTCATTGATATCGTTAGAGGGCTCTGATTTGGTCATACTCTTGCAGTTAGAAGTATACTAAATACCTTGAGGCATATTAACAATTAATAGAATCATGCAAATATTTTTAGCACATTTTATCTTATTGTACCCAGTAGGTTGAGTTTGTCATAAACAACCTCACAAACACTAAGGGTTAACATCCAATCATTATTATTATTATATCTATAAAGCAGTCATAGAAATAGGCCTATTAGCAGTAGCAGTAGTGCAAAAAACAGAGGCCATGGGTTGCAAATATAATGACTTAAATAGACCTGCTGCTGCTAAATCGTGTTTTCCTCTGGTCAATGTATTTTGGAAAGCCACAAATGACCACAACAATGTATTTTGCGCACCTCACAAATCAAAGTATTTGTTTTCGTATTCCAGCACAAAATTCCTACACATTACTGGGATTCAAAGCTGTTATATAGCACTTGGGGTGCAGGTGCTGGTTCATCACAAAGACATATGCAAATGCAGGATGGCCTTATGCTAACAGTAGCCAACTATCAGGAAGTAGCCTCTTAAGGCGCTGCTAAACATAGACAAATGGCAAAAACAGTAGACAGACTGTTACGTTTTTAGGATGCAAACCCTTCATTTCTTAAATAACCTAGCCTTATATGTATTAGTTATAGGCCTACTACGTTTCTGGGTCGAGGGAACAGCAAATTGATTTTTACATAATTAATCGACTCCCAATGAGCTTTTGAGGATTTGCTGATGTTCCCCATGTAGGTAATTTAATTAATAAAGTGAAACTATGAATATTATCATTAATCCTAATTAACATTCTAATTATAATGCTGAGGGGCAGATGTAGGTTTAGTGTAGTAGTGCTCAGTGTGTTTACTCCCAGCTCAATGTTCATGGGTTCAAACCCCAATGTCCAGAGTGTACCTATATGATTAGTAGGCCTACTGCACCATTGATTCAACCCATAACACGGCATTACTAGCTTAAAATATTTTTAGAGGGAGTGCCATTTATTAAGATTGGGAAATCCCACAATCTCTAGAAAGCATTCAACTAGGCTGGATCTTCAAAGCTGTTGAGGTAGTTGCTAAGGCCTGGCCTACTGGCTTAGTAGGGACAGTAGTAGTAAACTACCATTTGTGTATCATTTGAGTCTACAGACGTGAGTGGCTGTTTTGAGACTAAAACTGTGATTACCTGACTTAATTTACATAGCTGACCAATGTAATTATAACCCATGCACAATATATGCTCCTGAATTATGTACAATTCACTTTGAGTCACTTTAGGTTAAGCGCCTGCTTGATTACTAATCGTCACTCATTAGTGATCATTAGCTGATGAAGGTAATCTTAATCAATCATCCTGTAGCTCCCTGGTCGCCACTGGTGTCTTCCTTCAAAGTGTCAGAGGGTGGTGTGGCCTCGCTGTCCTGTCAGTACTCCGTGAAGCGCTTCGGCCTGAGCCGCGTGTGCTGGGGGCGGAGCTGCGGAACCTTCTGGTGCAGCGACATCCTGGTCCAGACCGACGAGACCGGCATTATCTCTAAGGTGAAACTTGGCTAACCCATAAAGCATGGAACACACTAGCCCAACTGTTGCACATCTGAAATGTTAAACATGCCGATTCAACATGCAAAGTCTGAGAGCGTTGGCGGTCTGAGGATTGGAGTCATTGGTTGCTCTGATTGGTTGGGTCCAATTAAATACACACAGCCAGTGAATCATTGCAGTGTTTTGGAAGGACGGACTAGCGCCACCACGAGAGTAGTGCCACCCGATGTTAAAGGTTGGGTATGGGATTTACGAAACACCAGCAGATTTTAAAAATAGACAACTTAAATGGTCCTACCCCCTCTCCTTCAACGCTGACTCTGACTCCACCCATTCCAACTACATGGACGCGCAATCATGCATGAGCGCGAACACAGAGCTAGGTTGGAGTTTCGGGTTGTCTTCTAGTGCTAGGTCCAAATGTGGGTTAGCTAGTTAGCAAGCTCCAGTAACAACAAACAGAAGCTTGCTCTGGGTCACGAGCTTTGAGTACGTGCACGAAGGGGTCAAGCATGGGGAGCGGGGGAGGGGGAGTGCAGTACGACCGTATGATTGACGTACTGACAGTCCAATGCCAATCGGTGGTTCTGGAAATCATTTGCTGGAGTTTTCAGTGACCTAGTTTTGTTAGATTAAAAGTTTCTTCAAATACTTATGGACATCGTTATGTCACCGGCGAGGTCATTACATTGGTGTCAGAAGTGGGATGGCGTGCTTCAGCGGGCCTGGAAGGAACCCGCCACCGGAGAGGTGAGGTGGCAGGTGGTGGTGCCTCACTCTCTGCGTGGGGAAGTGCTTCAAGCAGTCCATGGTGCTGTGGGCTCAGGGCACTTTGGGGTGACAAAGACCTACTGGGGTCAGCACAAGAGGGACGTCGAGGACTTCTGTCGCCGCTGTAATGGCTGCACAGCCCGCAAAGGCCCCACTGAACGGCTTCATGCCCAGTTACAGCAGTTCCCTGTGGGGCTCCCTATGGAGAGGGTTGGGGTGGATGTGGTGGGCCCGACTACCCTGCACAGAGAGGGGGAACAAGTATGTCCTCACGGCCATGGACTATTTCACCAAGTGGCCGGAGGCGTACGCTCTGCCTGACCAGGGGGCGGAGACCATAGCGGACGCTTTGGTCGGGGGGATGATTAGCCGTTTTGGGGCAGCGGAGTCCATCCACAGTGACCAGGGGAGAAATTTTGAATCCTGTGTCTTTGCGGCTTTATGTAGCAGGCTGGAAATGCAGAAGACCCGTACTACTCCCCTGCACCCACAGAGTGACGGCTTGGTGGAGCGATTTCATCGATTGTTATGGAGCAGCAGCTAGCCATTGTCTCGGCTGAGCATCAGCGGGACTGGGACAATCATCTGCCTCTGGTGCTCATGGCATACAGGTCAGCTGTCCAGGAGTCGACGTCCTGCACGCCTGCTCTGCTGATGTTGGGCAGGGAGCTTCGCACCCCAGCTGACCTGGCGTTTGGCCGGCCGCCCGATTCTCCCCCTGTTCCCCCCGGCCAAAGAGTATGCCAGGAGACTCCAGGACCGCCTGGAGATGGCTCACTCTTTCGCCAGGGTACTGCTGCTGAGCGCAGGGGTGAGGCAGAAAAGGAACTATGATGTGCGTTCTCGTGGCAGGCACTTTGAGGCTGGGGAGTTGGTCTGGACCTACAGCCCGCATAGAAAGAAGGGAAGATGCCCAAAGCTTGATAGCGAGTGGATCGGGCCATGCAGGGTCCATGAAAGAATGGGGGAGGTGGTGTACAGGGTCCAGCTACCACCTCGGGGAAGGAGGGTGGCCCTCCACAGAGACTGATTGGCCCCTTATCGAGGCACCGCCACCCCTCAATCTGCTCCAGCGAGCCCTGCAGCTCCCCGCACCGGTGCGAATGGGCCCCGGACACGCACACCTCAGTGTTCTGGCCCTGGGTCCTAACCCTAACCCTATCCTTTTCTCCCCTCCCTGTTGATCAGCACAGTCAACAACTTGGCCCCCAGCCCCGCCCCTCCCTTTCCCCCTGCCCGACCCCGGGCCTGACACTCGTGGGCCCCTCTTGCCCCCAGGCGCTTCTCCCCAGGCCCCGTGGCCCTAACGCGGCCTCGTAGAGAGGGGAGAGCACCGGGTCGCTTCCGAAACTTTGTTTGTTCCCTCGAGGATGAGGAACTTTGATGGGGGGAGGCAATGTAGCAACCCTGGGACATTTAAATAGTTTGTGTGTTATATGTTGCATTGTATTTCGTTATCCGTTATGCCAGTTGTTCTATGTGCATGCATTGGAATGTTCTACTTGTCAATCAGTGTGTGGGCGAATCGATAAGGCAGGTGGGGGAGGGCCTTGGAAGAACAGGAGGGTGGGGCCTGGCACGTGTGAAGACCGCGTGGGGGATTGTGGGGGGTAACCGGTGTTTTTTTTGTGTGGGACTTTTGCCGTTGAGTACGCGTCTTCAGTGACCTAGTTTTGTTACATTAAAATTTCCTTCAAATACTTATGACTGGACATCGTTATGTCACCGGCGAGGTCATTAAAATATATATAGTATAAATTATATATGCTGTAATATATACATTGGTTGTGCATGTTTTTATGCCTTCAACAATAAGTTGCAAACTTTCTTGAACCACTCGCAATTCATTCATCTACATTCATTGAAATGTCACATTGAACGCGTGGCCAAGCGCGTGTATTGTGCACGGCGTGCTCGTTAGCGAAACAGAAGGGACCACTCGAAGTAGGTTGAACTGAACATCTACGAAACGTTTGTTACACCAAATAGATGCTTCATAAACACAAATAAAACAGCGTTTCGGCAGCGGCTCATAAGAAACCCAAATTTACGCAATACACGTTGATTCATATTAACGCAGCTATGTCCTGGCTGTTTTGAAAGCCAGATTTATAAAATATCTCCATAAGAGCATCGACCAATGTAGGCTAATGTGCAAAGTTGTCTTACCTTAAATGGATCCTCAAAGTGTTCTTGCGCTAGGAATTCACACTGATGAATCGACCTCATCATGTTGCTGTACATCCATCTCACGAATCGCCTCTAGATAAACATTGGCTTGATAAACGTTAGCTTAGATTGGGTTCTGTGAGCATTAGCTTCATCTTCTCTTGAGTCTCATGTAGCTTGATATACGCTACTATTGTGTGCGCTGCCGTTAGTTCTAATTTCCCTAGTTTTTTACGCATTCAGAAAGAAATCCGAAATTCGCTGTTGCGCCATTGTCGTGTGTGTGTGTGTGTGTGTGTGTGTGTGTGTGTGTGTGTGTGTGTGTGTGTGGTGTGTGTGTGTGTGTGTGTGTGTGTGTGTGTGTGTGTGTGTGTTGTGTGTGCTCAAGTGTGTATTCCAAAGACCTATGGTGTGTTCACGTGAGACCTTTCCCGCCGGACTGAAAATGTGGAATCGCCACTTGACCACTTCTAACTGAAATGAAAATATTAGAAGAAATATGCTGAACATGACCAACTCAAATGTTGGTATGTATAAAAAAAATTAAAATAAATTATAGTTGTGATCGTGCAGGTGCTCTACCGTTCACCAGAGGGTGCTGCAGCACCCCTCTTCACCCCTACTTCCCACAGCCTTGTGTACAACCATGACCCTTCTGCCCCCAGGTGACGGACAGGTACAGGTTAACGGGAGACGTGCTGGATGGACAGATGGACCTGTCTATCCTGAACGTGAGGAGGACGGACAGCGGCCCGTACTGCTGCAGGGTCAATATCAATGGGATCTTCAACGACAAAAAGGTGGTCATGAACCTGCGTGTGGTCAAAGGTACATGCAGGCACCTCAGCAGCTCTGATGAATCATTATTTTTTTCCTGATGTGTACTTACTGTTGTGTATATGCCTAGAAAGATATACGCATTCGAAGATTGTATTCAACTAGCATAATTCCTCAAAGGTTACATTTAAATCCATGTCATTTTGCACTTGATTCATATGTATGTTGCAATGGAAACCAGCATAATCACTTGTCCATAACGCCCCATTTGCTGTGCAACTTCTTTATATGGTTTCTATGTAATCAACCTAATATTCAAAGTAACTATACAATAGACTACAACTACAGCTGATTTCCATATCAAGGACTAGCCTTATGTTTTGGTTGCTGTCTAGGAACACCAGGTCGTTATTAACTTATGAAATAACGTCTGTCATCCCTTCAGTACCAGGGTCAATCACCAGCACCACACCGAGTACCACCGCCATGACTGAACACGTCACGACAGCCCGATGGCCTTCCACCAGTGAGTCCATGTGTTGGGTTGAGCCAAAGGTTCAATATGTTTGTAACACATTTTATTAAAAAAAAACTGTGGTGCGTGCGTGCGTGTTCCTTTGTGTTCCATTGCTCCAGCAACGTGGAGGAACATCTTGTCCTCCCATCTCGAGCTCTTCAGAAGAAACTCCACCCCCCTGCATTCCGGAGCCGTCTTTGTGAGTAACAATAGATTGGCTAATATCATAATAATAATAATAATAATAATAATAATAATAATAATAATAATAATAATAATAATAATAATAATAATAATATCAGATCTATAAAAGGTTATCACCTACAAAAGTCCATTCTATTCAAGGCATGGGCATCCTCTAATGATAATGTGTATCGTGTGTGTGTGTGTGTGTGTGTGTGTGTGTGTGTGTGTGTGTGTGTGTGTGTGTGTGTGTGTGTGTGTGTGTGTGTGTGTGTGTGTGTGTGTGTGTGTGTGTGTGTGCGCGTGCTATGTTGTTTGTTTGTGCTTGCTAATCATGCAACGTTAACCGACAAAGAAAGTATGCAAACGTCAAACTGCAAATGTATTTCCAATCTCTCAACGTTTTTCGGCTTGTAGTACCTTCTCGTTTCAATCCCTTCCCGTTTCCTCCATGTTGTCTCCGTTAGATGGAGGACTCTGTGCCCACTCTGTCTCTCCAGATCAACGTTCCCGTGCTCTCCCTCTCCCTCTGTCTGCTGCTCCTGGTGTCCGGAACGCTGATTGTCCTTGCCTTTAAATGTAGGTCCCTACATGTGACTTTACTGTAACACACACACTGCAACGTGCACACTGACAATGTTAAGTTCAACAAGTGGCCAAAATAAAGCAAAATGCATTCCGAGGCAACTACAGAAGGTTATCACATCGGAAAAAACAGAAATTCCGCTGGAAGTCTGTCCAACGAATAAAAAAACATGAACCCCAGCTTTAATGTTAAGCTGAACACATGTCCTGTAAAATGAAAAGATAACCAAGAGAACGCAGAAAACACATGGCATGAGAGATGAGACATGAATACAGCTTGTAAATAATATCAAATTAAACGGAAACCTTCTTTGAATAACGCAATAATTTTTTTGTAAAAATGTATTATTATGTTGTATCTGCCTCACTGTTGGTTTCAACAGGTTAAAGAGCAACAGGAAACTTGTTTAACTGGTTTTAAAGAGCTCTCCAACAGAAAATGGAAGACAATGGCACAAAGCATGTCTCTGCCATTCCCTAGAAAGTGAAGTAAAAAGGAATATACATTCTACTCTAACACTTACATGCCAAAACTAATATATTTTAAGTCTATAACAAAATTCTCCTTAATCGCATGATATATTTGTATGCATCTTTTTTTCCTCAGGTGGAATCCATAGAAGAGCTTCAATGAAAGGCTGGTGAGAAAATACCCTCAGCGATCGGCAAAAGTTTTGAATTGCACAGATAAGATAATGTGGAGATAAACGTCAATATACGGTGAACTTGATTCCCAGATGGCAAATTTAAGTGTCTCAGCAGCACGTTACAGCAAAAAGATTCAAAGGGAGATACATTATTAAATAAGAGTATCGTGAAATTTACAAAAAATACACAAAATAATAAATTTATATATACACTATAACTAGCTGTGCTGTGATTGACTGCGTCAGAATGACAGCTGGTAAATTATACGGAGTCATGGTTCACGGAGGCCGTAGTTGACCTCCTCTGGTTGGTATAACATCTTCTTCTCTTCCAGTTTCTCAACCAGGGAACCCCCTCACATCATCTACGAGATACGCCTGAGGAGGCCCATTCAAGAAAACATCTACACCTTGGACTGAGGTCTGAGACAACGCTCTCAAATTGCTTATCCCCGACATTTTGTACTGCTCTGATAGATTGTTTGACCTGATCATATCCTGTGTGTATAGATCTTAGGCATAGCTCAAAACACTCTTTTATGTTGTCTTTTTTTTTATATCTGCCTTAATGAAAGAGACAGTGATGACATAGTCAAGCGAAGTTGAATCTGTGCCATTGCCGGTTGCCACAGTTCAAGCCACTGTGACGCCCGGTGCCCAGTCTGTGAACACGTGGCTAACACACTCGCGGGTTGAGCCACCAATCCGCCATTCACAAAATACCAACTTTGTCACACATCTCCCTATAGTGTTTCCTGTCTGCTTGCATACTATGGGGTCAAAATAGTCTCATTAATAATGAAAGCACAGAAAAGGATTCACAGATGTATTTTGTGATTTACATATAAATTACTCTCTTCTCACAAATACATTTCAATGCACACACAAATGGATATCGGTATGTATAAATGTAAAATAAATCCATGAACAAAAATAAGTTTCACAAACACATTTCTGATCCACACACAAATGTCTTGTTTTAAATAAATTATATGTAAATCCATAAATATATGAATTAAAAATATATTTGCAATTTTCATCAAAAATGTCTACGCTTTTCATTTGTGAACTTTTTTGCATTTGTGTGTGTTTTGGGGGGGACGTGGCTGGATTCACAAATAGACTTTTTTCAACAAGGAACTCTCTGTAGCCAATCAGATGCCTCCCTCGTTTTCAGCCAATCACATGACGCCAGTGACTGGGTTTTCAGATTGTCGGTGCCGTGAAGTAGCATTAATAATCGTTTACTACTTCAACGGCACTGACATCCCAAAACCCAGTAGAAAATAGATGGGAAAAGTGTGTAGTTCAAAACGTTACGCAGCTTTTACTTCTTCGCCACCTAGAGATTGTTATGCACGAGTATGATCATTCAAAAAACCCATGTTATTATTTCCCATAGACATTTGACCGAGGGAACCGGGAGGGTCTGAGCCTGGACTTATTCTTCAGAGGTCGGGACTGCAGTCATGTGATTGGCTGAAAACGAGGGAGGCGTCTGTTTGGCTACAGAGAGTACCTTGTTGAAAAAAAATGCATTTGTGAATCCAGCCACGTCAGTAGTCTCAAAAATCCACATATAAATACAGTCCAGTTCACATCACACACAAATGCAAACAAGTTCACAAATGAAAAGCGACTTAATTCAAGTTTAACAATTTTTAAATAACATCCAAATACATTTTTGTTAAAAATTACAAAATATTTTTTTAATTCATATATTTATGGATTTATATCACATTTATTTAGAAGACACATTTGTGTGTGGATCAGAAATGTGTTTGTGAAACTTATTGAACTTAGCCTACTTGAGTGATTTACAATAAACCACAAAATACATCTGTGAATCCTTCTGAGCATTCATTATTATTGAGACTGTTCTGACCCCATAGTATTTAAAGCACACATGATGAAAATAAATGTTACAAACAATAAATCAGTTGATGGCTAAGACAAGGATAAATTGTTTACTTTTCATTGCATGGCTGTTCAGGGTTTTTTGCTTCTAGTTTGGAAATATTGGAGCCTAAATGATTGTGTCCGATTTCGAACTGTGAAATTGCAAACGAGTTCTGCGATTACGTAACCGCATGTTTTTATTGTGGCCGGAGAACCACTTCAATCATATCCATGTGAATGGTTGATTTTAAACAGTTGGCTTTAAACTAATTCCACTCACAAAAAGACCAAAAGCAACTATACAACTCTAAACCTGCAGGCCAATTATTAATTTAACTTTGAAGACTCGTAATTTTTAGCTAACTTGCTACTCTTCCAATGTCACGTCAAAAGAAAATTCAACGATGCATCTCGAACACGGCATTAGCCTTATTGTCCAACTTCTAATAACAAATTGGAGGGAAAAGACGATCACCGACGAAAGAGCAACGTACAAGTCGAAGGAGTGGGTGAAGGGGGTTAAAAGACTAGGCCTACTTAAACTAGCCTACTTCTTGCAACAACAAAAAAATACACATATTCAGAAAAGATTTTCACTGTCTGGCACATAACACACAATAACTATAACCAGGAAGGGGGGGGGGGAGTCCAATCTAAAACCAAACGTTTCGTAACGTAAACGATTTCATGGCAGACCTATAATGTTGATTTGTGTTTTGATAATCAGGCATCTTGAAAATGTACATTTTCCTGTGAATATGTCTCCCTCTATTGTCCAAAATGAGCATTTTCATAAAATAAGTTGGAAAGCGATGTGCTGGTGATGGCATGGGCAAGAGTGGCCGGACTCGGTGCTATATTCATGCACCTGCCAATAATAAATCAGTGCCCTTGTTTATGTAGCCTAAATATAGGCCTAGATATTTCTCTGGAAGACACCTTAGGATGTGTCGGGCAATTTATTAAAAGTAGTCTTGATTTGTAGCATAGGCCTACAGTTCAAACGAAACTTTTAATCCAAAACATCTCGGTGGTCCAATAGATGGCCTCGTTGTCCTGTCTATGAAAAAATGAAAAGGCAAAAACGAGGCGGGTCATGAACGAGACAAACCCCAAGAGGTGACAGAAGATGGGAGAAAGGAGGCGGGAGGTGGAAGAGGAGGGAGAGGGAATGGGGACGCAGGATGTAGCAGAGAGAGGAGATGATGCAGGAGGAGGTGGAGGAGGGAGAGAGGATGCAGGAGGAGTAGGGAGAGAGGATGCAGGAGGAGGAGGAGGAGGGAGAAAGGATACAAGAGGTGGAGTAGGAGGGAGATAGGACGCAGTAGGTGGAGGAGGAGGGAGAGAGGATGCAGGAGGTGGGGGTGGAGGGAGAGAGGATACAGGAGGAGGAGGGAGATGTATGAAGAATAAATGAATACAGGGTGGGTTTAAGGAGGTAGCCTACTGCTGGAGCTTGTGCATATTCCCCCCCCCCCCCCCCCCCCAATGAAGTATGGATGGGTGCGGCATACCATCTGGATATATTAGGGAGAACAGGTCTCCCTAATTTGTAAGCACCGGTTGTCGAGTATAGAAAATGCATTGGGAAAGTGTGTAGCAAGTTAAGTTTGTGTCGCGTATTAAACATGTCCGGCCTTGTTTTGGAATGTGTCAAAGGAGTTCAATTGAACCAGGCCCCGGGTTGGGCACCGAGGGTTCCCGTCCTTGTACGGGCCTGTTGCTACAACATTGTTTGGGATGACAAGCAGACCTCCACACTATTACGCTGACTTATCCTCTGTGTTTCCCTGCATGTTTACAGGCAGCAAAGGTCACATGAGCGAAAGAAGCTTACTTATTGGCTGTTGTTACTTCGAGCCAGTTAGTGCAAGTTAGGATCTGTTTAGTTTTCATTATGCCTCGCCTAATGACGCTAAAAAATTAACCAAGTCAATTTTGGGAATTGCAATACTTTTACTTTATCAAAGTCAGGTTACTTTTTGTTAGTTCGTCCTCTTTGACTAAAGGCCACGCGTTTAAAGGCGTCTCGTTTAACATGCCCACCGATATATAATGGTGCGAGGCGCTGACTGGGAACACATCTCGGTTCTCGGCTGTCGCAGCTGAGTGCGGTCAAGGAATGGCTGGCTTCTTCTTTTCGCTTTTAAATTACAAGACAGAAAAGTATGTCATCGCAGAAAACAAGAAGATCGGAATACTCTTCAGGGTCTACCAGGTGGCCGTTTTGGCATACGTGATCGGGTGAGTCGTGGTTGTCTTGTCTATTTGTGCGTTTGGAATGGGAAACGTTGACCTATCGTCCGACGTCTTTCATACTACCAACCATGGATATAGCCCTCAAATGATTACCAATTATTAAGGTTCTGACTATTATTTTTGAGTTACTGAGAAAACAATACGATGCCTCGTCAAATATGCTATCCGCCGTTGTTTTAAATGTAGAGGATTATTCCACAGTCTGATTAAATCGAGAAATAATAGGTATCACGCCCCCTGCTATGTGATAGCATCAGACTTGCAGAAAAAATGATTTGAAGATTGTTTTGAAGATGTTGGTCCAACATGACTTTAGTTTAAATTGATCTACCAGGGTTTTACAGTAAAGTTTGGTATAAAAATGACTAACCTTCTATCGAAGCTCTAGATATATATATATATATATAGCCCACAGATTTGGACTTGATGTTTGATGTGAATTTTTTTTCCAACGTTTTTGGTCTGGCATTTTACCAAATCTCTTTTACCATACCTTGATGTAAAATATTCAATTGACTTCAGAGCACATGTTCCAACACGTCAGGCTGCAATAGGGGATTAGGCCTATTTAAAATAAAACATCATTAACTATTGTTACAGCTATAATATTTGACACAAATTAATATTTGGAATCAGCATGGGGAAAAAAAGAGCATGAATTGCCATAGTTTCTTGCAAGGCACGCCAACAACACCCCTGAACCGGAATCATGCCCCCATCTCTGCCCCCATGGGGTACGGTCTGATCCTCAGATGGGTGTTTGTGATGAGGAAGGGCTACCAAGAGAAGGAGGAGGCCATCCAGAGCTCAGTGATCACCAAGCTCAAAGGGGTTGCCCTCACCAACAGCTCCGACTCGGGTCCTCGCCTTTGGGGTGCCGAAGACTATGTCATACCACCAAACGTGAGAATATACACACAACTTGTAAAAGTTTGGTACGTCACCAGCACTAGCTGGGGCGGTAGTAGCTCAGGAGGTAGCTGGTTGCTTGTTCGATCCCCGGCTCCTCCTAACTGAATGTCGGGGTGTCACTGAGCAAGCACGCCTCACCCTGAATGCTCCTGACAAGCTGGCTGTCGCCCTGCTTAGACTCGGCCATCAGTGTGTGAATGAATAGTTGTAAATTGCTAAGATGGATAAAAGGGTAAGGATAATCCCCTAAATGTAGCTGTAGCAATGATAAGTGTGATCCGCTTCTTTGTATTGGATTAAAAAAAAAAAGCCTTCATTTAGGAATATACCATTAATCGATGTACATGTATCATTATCTGGTTCAACCTGAATAGAGATATGGCCTAGATACATGCATAACTATTTGTCTGTTGGGCAGGATTATGCAAACATCGATGAGGTAATTCTATTACCTCATGTGAATAATGAGGAAATATTGACATGCAAGACGACAGAGCCTTGAGGGTCAACACCACCACAGCCTTCTGTCCAAAGACATTACTCTCCCCACTCCAATGTTATTGGTTTAACCTGTTCTTCCCTAGGCTTGTCTCAAGTTTGGATGTAATGCTGTTTTACAGGGGGAACAAGTTTTCTTTGTTGTTACGAATTTCGTCGAGACGCCAAACCAGCGACTGGGTCTCTGTGCTGAGGTAAGAGTGCTCAGATGGGACACGTACCAACAGCGACAACGACGTCGTCTTCTGGAACTCTGAGATCATTCAGAATCCGAGCAAGCTGCTTTGCGTAACTCTAATGACACGCACACACACGTCACACACACGTCACACACACACACACACACACACACACACACACACACACACACACACACACACACACACACACACACACACACACACACACACACACACACACACACACACACACTTATGCAAAATGTTCAATGCAAAGTCAAGCATTGTGTAAAAGTCGTGAACTATTAGCAACCCACAATCCCTTGGTCTTTTTTATTTTATTTATATATATATTTTTGGGGGGGTTTCTGACAGAGCTTTAAGGTTCCAGATGGACGGTGTTTGAGTGACGAAGACTGTGTGGAGGGTGAAGCCGTGATCTCCGGCCACGGTGAGGACTTTTTTACACCCGTCTGCACATTTATATTGGTTCCACGCATTTAGGATTCCTATTTGCATGTCTCCTTTCTCAGTATCTCCCTGTAGGTGACTTCCATTTGGCTCATGATCTTAACATTTGACAGGGATCAAGACTGGTGTGTGTGTGAACAGCACAGGGACCTGTGAGATCCAAGGCTGGTGCCCTGTCGGGAAAAGCCACAGACCCCCGTGAGTGTGTGTTTGTGGCGAAAGCCCCCCACTAGCCATCGTGTTGCTATGTTCCCTTTGCTATCAGATCCTTCATGTGATCCTGAGTAATCTCACAGGTTCTATTTATTGTACAATGAATAGAACCTGTGAAATTGAAACTGGTTTCACACTCACACATGTCATGCACACACGAGCGCTCATTCCGCTTTCGCCCCCCCCCACAGAGACCCCCTCTTGAGCGGGGCGGAGAACTTCACCATCTACATCAAGAACTTCATCAGGTTCCCCAAGTTTGAATTCTCCAAGTAAGTAGGCCTTAAGTGGCGCTGACCAATTGTCTCTATTGCGCTCCTTCAGAGTAAGAGCGCAACAGTAGTGGGCTAATGTGTCCTCACGGCTGTTTTGAATAGCTTTATGGGGGGGGGTGCAGGTCTAATAATACCGCCGCTGGGACTGCGCAGCAGGCAGGGAAACGGTCACCCGAGATGTCCTTGACGACTCGGCTGCGGGCCGCGGACAGGTGTCCGATGTCCCACGGCTGCGGGCTGTGTGACTGTAGCCGGTTAATTCTGACTGGCCGGCTAATTCCGCTGCAGCACAAGTGTGGTCTGTCCAAGTCTGGCACGAAATCAGGGGTCCACAGGTCAACACTGCAGCCTCGTGTGATGACGTCAGCCCAATCGGTGGGACGTGTGGCCAGGGATTCCTCGCGATGACAGTTGTTGTACTCATACTAGTACTGCAGAACACATGGATCTTTTGGAACTCATAGTTTGTCATTGTTGAAATATTAAAGAAGGATGACTCAACCATAGCTAACCACTCAGCGCGCCTTGTAGCGATTCCCAGCTGCGGCCCTTTGATACCCGTTGTTCCCGTTCTCTTTGAGCCCACTCTTCTGTCTCGTATAAAATCCCACGTAAATACAGGTATAGCCGGGAAAAAAAATGAAGATAAAGGAAAGCCATTAAGTTTTCATTGTTTTCGTTCAGCCCAGTAGTTCTATTAGTGTGTTAATTGTTTTACATGTTGACTTGCTTCTTGTAAATGTTATGCTTCAACTTTTTCTCCAAAGGTCCAACGTCCTGGAAACCAGCAACGACAGCTATTTGAAAGGTTGTACCTATGAAAAAGTCGAAAATCCGTACTGTCCCATATTCCGTCTGGGTGACCTGGTCGATTGGACTGGCAATGACTTCCAGGAGATTGCCGTTAAAGTATGGATTATTCCTCACTTCTTAAAAGACCTGGTGTTCTGATTTGTGTTTTTGGATGAATTTATATTCTCTATTCTCCATTCTCCATGTGCTCTTGAGTTTCTGAGAATTACTTGGACATAACATGTAACATTTAATGCATAATCGTTTATAAAAGATCTTTGAGTTTATTCAGGATTAATTGTTAATTGTTCCGGTTTATAAATAAACTGAAAGTCCTAAATCCCAAAGCACAAGGTGACGTCAGGGCAGACGGGAAATAATGGTTTTGAATTTTTGCATCCGAAATAGACCAGACTATTTGAAGCAAGTGAAAGAGAATACAGCTATGCTTCATGTGCACTCCATGTGCTGGTTCTTGTTTGCGTCAGGTTGAATTTGTGGAATTTGTACACAAACATCCGTTATTCAAACATTCAATGATGCTGACAGTCTAAATTGTGCAATACATGATAGTCTAAACACGTTTTACACTATACTAGGCCTACTTGTGAATGATCTGCATGTGTGAAGTGCCCTAGCACTACAGCCTTAAGATTATATGGGGATCTTTGGAGTAGTGACAGAGCACAAGGGTTTATGTGATTGGGTCACGGTCTTGTTCTACCCTTCTGCTGTTAAAGGACCACTAAGCTAGTTCCCTTCGTACTGTTCCTCTTTCTGTTTCAAGGTTCCCACAAAGCTATCTCAACCAACCAAAACAAACGACAAATACTTTCTATGTTTTTTTAGAATATGGCTTGAATGGTATTAGTATTTTAAATGTTGATGCATAATTGGCGTACAAATGATTCCTCTTCGTTCTTGTCTTTTTTTGGTCTTAGGGTGGTTCAGTCGGTATTCTTATTGAGTGGAACTGCGATTTGGATCGGGACTCCTCGCACTGTAACCCAGAGTACAGTTTCACTCGCCTGGACTCAAACATTAACAACTCCATCACGTCAGGATACAACTTCAGGTACAGTACTTGAATGTCCATACACAAACTGCAGAGACTTGATATTGACTCTAAGTTGTCTATAAATGCTACACTACACACTACACTTGAACCAATAAATTTGATGTGAAGATTAAAAATGATGAAAAAATGAAGAGTCTAGTTTTTAGGAGAACTCCGGGAAAGAAGATCCTGGATTAAAAAATGCCCTAACTAGTACCTGCTCATTCATGATATCTATCTCAAAATAATTGTCTTTTGATAGTAAATACTTATATTGTTTTTGTATCTATTTGAAGACCATTCCTCTAGTTATGACAAATTTGCTGGTCTGCTCACCAGGTATGCCAGATATTACAAAGATGCAACAGGTGAAGATTTCCGGACCTTGTATAAGGTGTTTGGAATACGCTTTGATATTATGATCAATGGACGGGTATGTCATATATTTATAATATTATGAATGGTGTTATTGTTTTACAAATTATGTCATGTTATTTATTTTATGTTTTAATTTCCAGGCTGGAAGATTTAACATAATCCCAACCGTAATTGCTGTTGGATCTGGTTTTGCCTTGTTGGGCGCTGTGAGTACATTATAGTCCTTCAATTATCAAGCATTTTTTTTAAAGATACAATATTTGAAAGAACCTGAAGTTCAATCTATCACCACAGGAGGGCAGTGTTGGGTCCCTAAACAATATAGTTAATTGTGGCCATTGTTCGTACAACTGTTCTTGAAACTATATGAAATGCTGTCTCTTAGGGAGCGTTCGCATGTGACATGATACTTCTCTACATGATGAACACAAGCTCCTTCTACCGAGAGAGGAAATTTGAAATCATAAACTTCAAGTAAGAACGGTGATTCATGATACAGCATTATATTTGTTTACATCGTCGGACCGTAACGCTAATGTGGCTGTGGCTAAACACCGTCACTGTCACACCTCCACAGGAAAGAAAAGGGTAAACACAAGGACGGGAAGGTGAGCCATCGGGACCGGAAGCACAGGAAGCAGGCCGACGCGTTGGGGGAAAACAACAAGGCGGAGGTGAACGACAACACTAAGGTGATGGAGGAAAACCGATCTTCCACGGAGAAGCAAGGACCCACCGTTCCACGGAACACCGGCCAGCGGTATGCTCCGATCCTCTCTCACTCCGGTGGCGAATCCAGACACATCACCTTCGCTCCCAAATATTAACGACATTCATTGGCAAGAGCAGACACCCAGCTCAACACACAGGTCTCCTGGGTAGCAGCACAATGGTTTTCAAAACATTGTCCCATCCATCTGCTCACCAATGTTAGTCGAGTGTGATCTGATGTGGATGCTGGGATTATTATAACTGGGTGCTTGCTGGACAGACCAGTGATGTTAGAACGGTCAAGCACTGAGATCCAGATTCATTCATTCACACGTCATATATTTAGTGTTTATCAATTCAGTATGTACTAAAATGTGAATTATATTTGAGATTATTTAAAAACAACCCACTGTGATGTGTCCCGACACCCCCAATACCCCTTTGTACGTTGACATAGGCCTACGTTAGGCTGAATATCAGTAACAGTGACTGTACTGTTGGATAGGCTATTCTCCTTAATTGGTTGTGAACCACAGCTTTCGTGCAATTTGAATTGATTGTTAAGGGTCCAAAGAAATATTTGAAAAGCCACAAAGAGGCAAGGTATGAGCCATGTCAATGATCTTGACTTGTTCCATGGCTGTGCTGTGAAAACATGCTAATTTCTCACGCTCCTGTATGGTTAGCTTTGGTGATTAAAACGGAATGTTGCGTGGCTCAGGTTATGTTCTGACATCAGTTACATGTTAAGTATGTTATAGCGGTTAGTTTAACCTAATCTAAATAAAGAATGACTGGTTTCCTGTATTTTTTTTCTTGTTATTTTTAACTGATGAAATAAAGAACATACATTCAGGGTTATTAGGCATTTATTTTTTGTACAAATCAGTCAGATTGTAGGCAAACACTAGCCCTGCCAACACATAATTAACATATTTAGAAATTCAAATAATCTTAATTGACATAATCTAAGCATTAAACCAAACAGGATAACAACTACTCGGGCGGTTAACCACAAGGGATAGTTATACAGACAACGGTTAATTTAGTTGTTATTCTATCACTGCCTAGTTGATCAGAGGGGGAATGACAGTACAGTTAGCGTTCACTAACTGATACCTAGGTCCCATTGTACGAAAAGTTCATAAGAGGGGGGGGGGGGGGAGGGGGTCTAGATCTGTCATTATTTAAAAACAGCAGGACAGACTCACTTGTTAATGAGAGCTAATTTCGTTTATGCCGGACAGCTCACTTCAGTACACATGCACCATTCCGTAGAGAAAAGTCCAAAATAGGACATAAGTAAAAAGACCCCCGACAAGCCCGCCCGTGAAGAGCAACCGTCTGGCTTTGAAGCACTTGTTCCACCGACGCCCTGCCTTCAGGATGAGCAGCAGGGAGAGGAGAAACGAGGCTAGGAAGTAGAAGATGAACCCGTATAGTCCCGTCAGTCCGAGGATTCCCGCTGTCGCTCCGGACAGAGCAGATACAGACGTCCTACAATAGTCCAGTACGGCAGCGTTGCCCCTCACGGCGATTTCACTGATGAACTGCGGTCCTTCGCGCTTGGCCACAATTGACGCCATCGCAGATCTCCAAATTCTCTTCAGAAATGTATTGCTGTAAAGTAAGCAAACCACTAGGAGTCGATACGGGAATAATAGCAATAGAAACAGAAGGAAACAAATGTGCTAAACTCAAATTGAAAAGGGAACAGTGCTATGATGCTGCAACCATAGCCGATGACCTGGAATAAACGTATATAAAAACAAGGAAATAGCAACATTTATAACAAATATGGTTACGTTAGTAATGTATAATCACATGCCAACTTGCTTACTTGAGTGTTGAATGTATGTATCGTACATGCATTAAACTCGGTTTACTCAGGGCTAACGTTATAATGGACGTTAGCTCGATGTGGCTAACCGTGCACAGCCTCTCACCTGACACAAATTCAACTGGACGTCACGACGACGACTTAACTTCAGAGGAAGCTTTCACAGGATCATCATCTGAAGACGTTTCTTTATGTAAAGATAGGGAGCGATTACGTGTATTAAACCTTGAGAAACCACCGGTTAACGCTAGCTGAAAAAAGACAGTGCTAAGGACTTGTCAGCCATGGTCCTTCTTCGCAATGCATCTCGGGAATACAGTGACGTCACGTCGGTAGACGATTATTTGCCTTTCGTAGGTGGAATTAAATGTGTTTCAGTTATTTTATGACTTAATTATGTATGTTTTGTCACGTTAACAAAAATTAATACATACGGCTGTTATTTATTTTATTGGTACAAGATAGAATGACGAATGAATAATGCTGACATAATATAAGATCGGCGTATAAATGTTAGGCACAAATGAAAAGATGCACTGAAATCAAGCAGACATCACGCATATCTCCAATAAAAAACACTTATTTGATTAAAAAATAAAATAAAAGCCAATTTCCAAATCTGGTCAAAAGTAACCTTTGCACTTGTACCGAGAGCCGTTTAGAGTGAGTAACAACACCGGAAGTTCCACATACTGGATCGTCACGTGGTTCATGGAGACTTCAGATGTGAAATTCTAAAGAAAGTGTTAATGTAGTGACAGAACTGCGATTTCTGGTAATTACGAGTCAGTATATGTGATTTCAAATATTTATATAGCACACCAACATGTGTATATAGTTACGTCAATAGGTAACTAGATAACAGCCACCTGCCTCGTTGACATATTTTACATGGCCTCGGTTATAGAGCATATGTTGCTCTTTATTGCTTTGAATTATTTTATTTTTTAATGATTGTCCTAAGCTTGTATGATAGTCAAGAGCAATCACATCTTAATTTTTATTAAAATATTTAGAGGGAAGTTTCTACCATTTCCGTATCTGCTGGGCCATATTTAACAAAACTGAAACAGAATGGGTAAATATGTCTTGGGTATAGACGTAGGAACTACATCGATTAAAGTGGTGCTACTAGAACAGGGGTCGAAAGCAATTGCCGCAAGTTGTTCTTTGCCGACTGCGTCAGACTTCGTCGACAGTAGTGGATTACAGGTAAACAATAGCACACCCCCATGCTCCGTTATTCCAGTTTTCTGTCTACTATGAACTGTTCATGAGTGTATTTGCCTTTCACACAGACCCACGAGCAGGAGACTGGCATAATAATATCAACCCTTAACAAATGCATCGCCCTTTTGCCCAGAGAAAAACTTCTCAATGTCAGCAGAATAGGGGTTTCAGGACAAATGCATGGCGTTTTATTCTGGAAATCAAAGAATGGTAAGAATTTTTTTTAAAATGTCTTCATCGCTCTGGTTGAAAAGCAAGCCATACTGTTGAACCCACTGTCAGCCAGCGAACCCACTCTTCAAATGCGTCTTGGACTGCGGTTTAGGAAAGAGGGGGCGTGTCATCCCCATGTTCGATGGTTACGACCCACGCCAATTTTGTAATACTTGTTGACGATCATTTAAAACAATATTAAAAATATATAATAATTGTGTTTGGGTTCACTCGTTCTTCACATTCCTCGTACAGTTGGTGCGTCATTTAACACCCATTTTCATAATACTTGGCATAATTTTCAGATACAAAAGCTATTTACTGAAATCATTTTCCTTCCTTTCTTCATGATCAACTCTTAATAATCTAACGGTGATAATCCAGGTTTGATTATATTATGTAATACTATATTTGTATACATGTATATTTATATTAACCTTATTTTGCTCCATTATAGATAGAACCATTATGTTTGTATATTTATAATTCATTGTGAAGGAAACAAATCCATGTTGCCAATTCCTTTTGTGCTTCACAGGCTGTGATTGGCAGAACAGAGACTTCTTTGTGGTCAAGGACACCAGTCAGTTGATCACCTGGCAGGATGGCCGCTGCAGCACTCACTTTCTGTCCTCGCTCCCAACCCCCAACTCCCATCTGGCCGTGGCCACGGGGTTCGGCTGTGCCACCATCTTCTGGTTCTTGAGAAACAGGTCAGCTTGCACAAACGGTGTGGTGGAGCTCAATCACATGGTTGGACTGCCACCAATGATCCTTCACATGTCCATGACTCATCATTTCAAACTCTGAATGCTGGAAAATGATGTCGCTTTACATCACGTTACATTTATTTTAGACGCTTTTGTCCAAAGCAACATACAGTAAGCTCATTCAACAATTAAGATTCTTCATTGTTGAATGGCACAATTCAGCTCATTGCATTGAAGATTGTAAACGAATATCAACCTATATGTTAATTTCTGAAGAGGTATGCGGAAAATGTTTTGATATTAAAACTTAACAAATGATCAACTCATTTTATCAACGGACTTCAGCAATAGTGGCAATTCATTAATATATCTGCGTTATCTTATTCACATCCTCCTGTTCTCCGAAAATGTGTTGTTTTGAATGCAGGCCGGAGTTCCTCTCTGACTTCAGCGTGGCCGGGACCATCCAGGACTACGTGGTGTCCATGCTGTGTGGTCTGGACCGGTGTGTGATGACGCCTCACAATGCGGCCAGCTGGGGGTTCTTCAACACCAACACCAGCCAGTGGAACACGGAAATGTACATTTGAGTGAGGTTTTTGGCATGGCGTGGGTTAATTTGTGGCGTTGGTCCAATGTTTAAAAACAGTAATGCATGAATCCGGTACTTGGTGTTGAACTTATTTTCTCTATTTTTAACAGCAACTGCTTTGCATACTGCATATATATTTATATATATATGTGTATATACTGTATATATGTACAACTTATTTTCTCTATTTTTAACAGCACCTGCTTTACATACTTTGTGTGTGTGTGTGTGTGTACGTTTGTTATGTGTGTGTATATAGATATACACACACATAACAAACTGTAATTTCAATGTGTGTGTGTGTGTATGTGTGTGTATATATATACAGTATATATATACTGTATATATAATGTGTGTGTATGTATGTATATATATATATATATATATATATATATATATATATATATATATATATACTGTATACACACACACACACACATTGAAATTACAGTGCCTGTGTTAGGTGTGCAGACTAACGTGCCTGGTGTGTGTGTGTGTGTGTGTGTGTGTGTGTGTGTGTGTGTGTGTGTGTGTGTGTGTGTGTGTGTGTGTGTTGTGTGGTGTGTGTGGTGTGTGTGTGTGTGTGTGTGTGTGTGTGTGTGCGCCTGCCTTTTGTGTGGGCATGCGGCAGTCTATCCGAGGCGGGCTTCCCTGTGGTCCTGCTCCCTGGGTGTGTGGTGGCGGGGGGCAAGGCAGGGCACACCGTATCTGACTGGCATGGCATCCCTGCCCACACACCGGTAGGGGCTGCCCTGGGGGACTTCCAGTGCTCGGTGTACCACTGCATGGCGTCCCCGACAGACGCAGGTAAACAGCCCCCACCGGGTGTCACGCCGTTACCTCCCCACTCGTGATTTAGCAGATGAGTGTGTCCAAAGCCGCGGTTTTGGGGTTATGTATTTTACTCAAGGAAGCATTGGGGGATTTGATCCAGCACCTGTTTAACTGGGGGTCCAAAAGAGAAAGAGGGTTCTTGTTTGCAACATCCCAAAAGCTAGAATCAATATCTCGGCTACCTTGTGCGTGATAGACTGCTGCATTCTCAAAAACACACGTGATAAGCCACATTTGCCGTTCGGCTGCCTGGCTCTTGATCAATCCGTCCTCTGGATTCTCGCTGACCATCTGCCTCACTGCCTTCAAAGGCCTTTGTCCCTTTTCCAGTTTGAAGGTGATGTCCGGAGTCTGAGCTATTTGGATCATTAACCGGACCATTTGGTCTCCTTCTCCCTAGTGCTGAACATCGGCACCTCGGCCCAGCTGACCTACGCCATGCCGGCGGGGTTCAGGCCTCCAGATGCCCCTGAGTCTGGCTCCCCCATCTCGTATTTCCCTTACTTCGACGAGTCCTACCTGGCAGTGGCAGCGTCGCTGAATGGGGGCAACGCCCTGGCAACGTTCGTGGGGATGCTCAGCGCATGGATGAAGGACCTTGGTGTGTGTGTGTGTGTGTGTGTGTGTGTGTGTGTGTGTGTGTGTGTGTGTGTGTGTGTGTGTGTGTGTGTGTGTGTGTGTGTGTGTGTGTGTGTGTGTGTGTGTGTCTGTGTGTTATTACAGTACTTGGTTAGAGTTGCTTTTCACGGGGGGGCACCCCGGTGGCTCAGCGGGTAGAGTGTGTACCATTTATGCTTAGCCCGTGGTCCTTTGCTGCAATAACTCCCCTCTATCTCTCATACCTTTCCATCTATCATAAAGCATAAAAATCTCTCTACAAACGTCCTGCGTGTAACCCCCGTCCTCTGTGGTCTGCAGGCGTGGAGGTCGGCGGCGGCGACGGGGACGACTCCTCTCTGTACGCCACGCTGAACAGCGTCGCCCTGGGTCAGCCGCCCAGCGACCTGGCAGTGAGCCCCACCCTGCTGGGCGAGAGGCACCGCCCGCAGCTCCGGGGCTCCGTGGCCAACGCCGCCGCCGGCAACCTCTCCCTGGGTCACGTGACCCGGGCGCTGTGCCGCGGCATCGTGGACAACCTGACCTCCATGATGCCGGCGGCGCTCCTGGGCGAGGCGGGGGTGCGGCGGGTGCTGGGCTGCGGCAGCGCCCTCTCCCGTAACCCGGCGCTGTGGGAGGAGGCAGAGAGGGCCCTCCCCCTGCCCCTGGAGCGCAGCCAGATCGCCGACTCGGCCGTGGGCGTGGCCATGGTCGTCTGCGATCGACTCTGAGCGAGGATCAGCGACCGCCTGTTTTTGACCAAAATGGACGCTGGATCTGTGTTTACATTGGGCTGAAAGAAATGCTGTTTGGCTTGTTTGTTGGGATTTGATGCAATCGCTGATTTTCCGCCTTCGATTCAATGTTGTTTCCACGTCCTTCTCTACTTCTTAACCGTTTTCTAACTTTCTACCAGTCCCTGTTCCTGACTTGTCCTCGAGTCCGCTCCTTATACAGGGTGGTTTGGGCGTTCTGAGTATGCCTTATTCCAATGCAGCATTACTTTTCTTTGATACTCCTGCAAAGCAAATCTTTCATTAAGCCGAGAATGTGATGGTATGTCAGAAGGCAGAAGATTCAAACTAATTCCCTATGTAGTTCACTACGGTACTCTCTCTGTGTAATTTAGGTGTGGTGTGAAATATGCCAAAGTCTCACGCAATCCTGATTACCCTTTTTTTTACCTCCTTTTCTTTTACTTGATGTAAAATCCGGCTTTTGCTACCCTTTCCAACCTAAACGTATACACTGCATCTCTCCGTTAAGCCTGCTAAGAAGTATTCTTGTTTCCATCCATGTAGAATCGTAACAGTTAAAGATGTGGTTATACAAATGGGAAAATGTGATAAACATGAAAGTGCAATAATTCAGTTGAATCTTTACATTATGATTCTTCTCATCATGTTGTATGTTAACCTAAAATTATACAACGAGAGTGTTGGAAAATAAATAGATATATGGATGAATATGAAACGTTAAGAAATATGTGAACACATTTTAGTTGTGTTATCAATAATGCCAAAATGTATCCTAATAACCTCAGTATTCATTGACTCTTAAGAGTTTTAATAAAAAAAATGTTTTCCTCTGAATTGTTTCTTTTTTCAATAACAAAAACTATTTCAATTCAATGATAGTGCACTCTAAAACAAAGTATCTCCACAATGTGAAACCATCTGATCTTTTGACTGCAAGGTAAAACAATATTAGTTGTCATACTTCATCATCCTAAACATTACCGTAATAAGAGTAGTGTCTGTATTCTTGGAACAGAAATAAAATGCATGGATTGAACGAACCAACCTCAGGGTTATAACATAAACTAGTGTTTGACCTTATTCTTTGCACAGGAAATCTTCCAGGAAATCAGCTTGTCAAGCACTCCTTCCTCTCGAGCTGAAACGCCTCAAATCATTACTTACCAGAATCTCATAACAGACAGCATGTCTCTTACACGGCAGGCTGTCCAATCTAATCGTCAAAGGAGGAAACTAAAAGTGAATTGGACATGATGAACGCACCAACTGGCAATAATGTTGACAAGGTATTTTTTGAATGTATTTAAATGAAGGCCTTCATATGAAACCCTTTGCAAAGAACATATTTTCTATAAAAAAAAGGCACAATAAATACTTATGCCTCACCATCAAGAATAAGCACAATGCAAATAATTTTACATTTGTAATGTTTTTATTGTCACCTGTGTAAGATTGAAATTGCATAATCTCTTCTGTTCTTATTGTTTTAAACCATGTCTTCAATTTTCCGACGAGGGAAAAAATATTTGAATTGAATTGAACCAAAGATGTATGCATATTATAGAAATAGTAATGTAGAGCATATAATCAATATAGTATAATAGAAGTACTGTATGATTTTCTTCTATTTTATCGCGCATACTACAATTATAATATGGTAGTATACTGTAGGCCAAATACTCAACTCCATTGGGCAATTTGTACAGAAGCCTGTTCTGTCTCAGCTGTCCTGCGGGTTTATCAATACAGCATAGTGACGTCACAACATCCATTACAGCACTCTGGCTTACGGTTATGGAGGCTGATGCCCTCTAGAGACCACCATATTATTCAACAACCCCCTTCCTCTTACTCCTTATACAATCACTATAAGTAGGAGGGTCCGTTACCACCCCCGCCCACGAAACCCCACCCTGCAGCACACCAGTGTTGAGGGTGGAGTCACATCCTTCTGGGGGGGATTGTTGTTATTGATGTTGGTGTCTGAGTCTGTGTTCTTCTACAAAACATTTCAACTTCATTGCCTGCTCTGTAATTGTTGCGCATGCGACAATAAAACCATCTTGAATCTTGAACCTTTTGGAGTTGTGCAGGGGGGGTGTAGGGATCTGCAGCTTTCGGCTGAGGGATTACAACTTGTGAGTACAACTGGATCTTATTCATAGCTATGTTTGTTAACACATTCCTTTATCATTAGCTGTGGTGTCATAACGTCCAGTGCTTCCTCTATGAGTTCATTGTTTATTGCGGGCGATGATCATGACTGTCCAGTGTGCGTTTGCAGATGAGGTGGTTCCCCTGGTTGTCTGGGTCTCCATGTGCAACACATCAATCAAATGAAACCAAAGAAGTGTGCTGCAGTATGAATGCAGATATTTTGCCATTATTTCAGTCTCAAGGTTTTATTGTGCACGATTGTGTGAGGAAAATAGCACAAAGATTGCAAAACAAAATGGTGTTTATGATGAGTATGCTTTCATGCTTTCAAATTCTGTCATGATTGGTAATGGCGTTATTCCACTTAGTATAGGGTTGCAGAGCTCATATCTTTGGGGAATTTAGAAGCACATTGTTGTACACACCAAAGTAGGCTCATTGATTAAACGCTAGCACATATACCTTGATAATGCATGCGGCTCCTTAACACACTTTCCTTACGTTGGGGATATTGGTTATTACATTATGCATTATATAGGATTTTTTTCCTGCTTACTTTTATGGCACATAATGTTGGTAGTCAGTATGTTGATGTGAGACAGCAGAGCGTCACTGGAACGAGACATGTGGCTGTGTTTGGCAGCCACATCTGTCCGTGTGATAGGTAAAACATCTTTCAATTCCTAATTTGAGTCCCCTCTTCCTCATTCTGGTCAGGCAGAGACAGCGCAAAAACACGTAGCAACCAGACATTCATTTTCAAATTCCCAAGATTTATTATGTGTATGAAAACCCATAGAAACACATGCTGACTTCAAACAAGGTCAGCGCCGCCAGTGGTGAAAGGAAAATCTGCAATAGCAAAGAAGTAATCCAATTCTTTCATGCTCCTCTGTGAAACTGAGGAGCCTTTGTGTGTTTTGATCAGAACTTGTCTCCAAGGCGATGTTTCTTCTGCCATGGGTTACTTCTGCTAAATAAAGCTCTTTGTTACTCATCTGACGGAAAATAAAACGAAACCCAACCCTGTCACATGTCACATGTGGCTTCAAGGGATGTTTCTAGAAAAAGAGGAATCAAACCCAAGACATCCCTCCCCTTTGTTTGCTGATGTGCCGTTTAACCATGGAAATAAGGCTTGCCCCTCATGTTTTCTACATGTCTTTCAGGTAGTAGACTGAGGGACAGGGAGACGGAGAGTCAGCGAGGGACACAGACAGAGAGTGACCCAGGCAAGAGAGAGAGAGAGACATGGACAGGACTGGGAGCCCTGTGGGGACGTCGTCTGGCTTCTCCCTGGAGTGTGACCCCCGGACGAGTGAGGAGAGAGCGCTGGACAATGAGAAAGCCAGGAGGAGCCAGGGTGTGAACGGAACCCCGGCCCCCATGGACACTTCCTACCATGAGAAGATAGAGCCGCCGAAGCCACAGATCAGGGTCAACACCGAAAATGTCAGGTGAGGCACGCTGGGACACTCTGAGACACTCTGACACACTGAGACACTCTGACACACTGAGACACTCTGAGACCCTCCGACAGACTGAGACACTCTGAGACACTCTTTGACACTCTGAGACCCTCTGACAGACTGAGACACTCTGTGACACACTCTGAGACACACTCTGAGACACACTCTGTGACACACTCTGAGACACACTCACTCTGAGACAGACTCTGAGACACTCTGAGACACGCTTTGACACTCTGAGACCCTCTGACATACTGGTACACTCTGAGACACTGAGATACACTCTGAGAAACTCTTTGACACTCTGAGACACACTCTGATACACTCTGGGACACACTGAGACACACTCTGTGACACACTCTGAGACAAGCTGAGACACACTGAGACAATGAGACACACGCTGAGACACTCTGAGTCACACGCTGAGACACTCTGAGTCACAGAGACACACTGACAGACTCTGAGACACTCTGAGACACTCTGAGACACTCTGAGAGATGCTGAGAGCTTAACTGTGATATGCTCTTCTCCTTCCTCTTCTTCCATTACTGTTATTGAGGTCAACAGAGGCAAGCATGAGACTCCATTAAACAGAATCAGACAGCATTCATCATGGCCAAGGTCAACCATACAAGAAATGTGTTTTGATTCCTTGGTGCAATGGATAAAAAGACAGATGGTAGCCAAGATTAATAAAATAGATATTAACAAGATATACAACATGATCTAAACTTTTCTAAAGCATTAAATGCCGGGATGTATATTCAAGCTTAAGTGAGATAGAACTGTGAACATCATTCGGAGCCTCATAGACGTGGATTGACCTGTTTCCTCAGAGATCTCCTGGGGGTCGAGGACCGAGGCCTGAAGAAGTTCAGCACGGAGCAGCTGTTTGAGGCGGCTGCCAGCGGGGACATCATGATGCTGGAGGGTCTGCATGAGTACCTCTATGACAGCCAGAGGAAACTCAGCGACTCTTTATGTGAGCCGCATTCATCATTGCTCACGCACGGGAACCACAACAAACTGTCATGTGACCTGATTCTGAGACGAGGATGATGATGATGAGGATGATGAGGATGATGGTGATGATGAGGATCAGGATGATGATGATGGGGGTGATGAGGATGATGATGATGAGGATGATGATGATCAAGATTAGGCTTATGAGGATGACGATGAAGACAACAACACTGATGATGATGACAATAACGATGATGACGATGGGTGATGATGAACATTGGATACCAAACTATCCGGGGTTTTTTTTTATATTTCTCAGACGCGTCCAACGGAAAGAACGTGCTGATGAAGGCGCTGTTGAACCTGCACGACGGGAAGAACACTGTGGTGGAGTATCTCCTGGAGATCTCATCCCGGATGGGAGACCTGGAGGTCTTTGTGAACGCGGCCTACAAAGACGTCTACTATGAAGGCAAGTTCCCATCGGAGGGGTGGGCGAGAGAGAGACAGAGAGAGAGAGACAGAGAGACAGACAGACAGACAGACAGACAGACAGACAGACGGAACATTACATTACATACACTTTTTTGACATGATTCCCTCCTTGACTTTTTTTATTTTGACAAATCCAACAAATATCCAATACAGGCGGTTGAAAAGAAGAATATAGAGCCCATGGTAACCACCACTCATTAGTTTTGTTCTCTCAATGTGTCCTGCGATGGAAACAGGCCATACTTCTCTGCACATCGCCATTGAGAGGAGAAGCATGGACTACGTCCAGCTGCTGGTCAGTAAAGGTGCAGACGTTCACGCCAGAGCCTTCGGCAAATTCTTCCAGCAACAAAAGGGCCCAAGCTTCTACTTTGGTGAGTGACTCCCTGCAGCATAAGCTATGAGTGCTTTACTCCATGTGCTCCCACCCATGTGTTGGCTACAGTCGACGAGTGTCACTACTATAACGTACAACTACCATCTCAGACCTACTCGAGTGCGAGGGCCTGACCCTGCGCCGACACACACAACCCAGATCTGCCTACTTCTGCGACTATTTCCGTGTCTACTTCCGTGTCTACTTCTACTTCTATGTATTTCTCAAGACACATAGGCCTATCATTCCATGTATTATTTTATGTTTTGGCTCTCGCAACAATGACATTCAACTTGTATAATTATGTGAAAGAACTATTAACCAGTCTCCCAGTTCGTAACTCTGATTGATTGACATTGATTGACATTTCATATATTTGGTTTGTGTCGGATGCAGATGGTCGCAGGAAGACTGTAAAGATGAATACAGTTTGACGGAAAAGGAGGCCTTTTTTGCTTCTTCATCTCAATAGCTCATTGAGAGCGGATGTCTTTCAGATTAGCCCCGTTGGACGTTGGGCGGGTTTCACACCTATTTCTCCATGTTGCAACACTCTGTCCTGCGTAATAAAACAACCCAACAAATCAAGCAATTTAGAAGATGCGCATCAGACACAACAACACACACAATTCGTTATTTATAGATTGTTACATTCGAGAGGCATACTCAATCAGGGTAAATTCGTCATTTGGTATAGGCCAACTTAATCATAATGATGATATTGTATGCTATAAAGTATTGTGACGATCATGGAAGTGGTCGCAAAGTCCGGGTGCAGCATTATACAAACAGAACAGAAATTATAGCTCACTTTCGTCACTATAATGACTGATGAACCAGCACAGCTGAATTCGGATGACTAGACACTTAATCTCAAGTCTTCTGCGATCTTGTATCTTCTTGCAGCTTGCATCCTTTTTCTAGAGCACACGGGCGCCCACTTCCTCTTTCCGGCAACTCATTTCCGATCGCTCGTGTGTAAACTTTATTCTTTAAGAGGGAAAGACCTGCTCCCTTAGAGCAGGTCCACCAGGCTCAACAGCAGTGCAGTGACAGATGTGAAGTGATGTGTGCAGTGGAATGTGCTGCTGACCTCAACCTGCATTACAAACCGAGTAGGCCTGATGTATGCATTTCCATCTTCCACTCATCCCACAACCCGTAAAAGAAACCCTAATTCAAGTCGTAATGTGCAACTGACCGTGCGACTGTATGACCTGAAGAAGCGTTGCTAAGATGGCTTTGTTGCGAGGGGAAGGGGGCAGGGTTTTTTGGGAGTGGCGAGAGTATGATTCTTAAAAAACGAAGGGAGAGGTACGGGCTGGCCAGAATTTTTTAACATACAGATTATAATACTAATATATAATATATCAGTTAAAAGAGGGGATTTCATTGATAGCATTATTTAAATATGTATCATTCAGCATTGACTACAGACATGTCAAGGTTGTTTTAAGCGACAAACTTTACACATTATAACTGGAGAGAGAGAAGTCACTCTCCTCCATTTTGTCTGTGTACAGAATGCATTTTACTTGTTTATTAGGCTTACTGTACTGTACTCCTGGTTGCACTAGCACTAGCAGGTTTCACCAGCGAGACCCTCTCTCTCTCTCCCTCTCTCCCTCCCTCCCTCCCTCCCTCCCTCGGTGGTTCCCCACCACAGGGGAGCTGCCTCTGTCCCTGGCCGCTTGCACCAACCAGCCGGCGGTGGTGGACTACCTGATGGAGAACGAGCACCACCCGGCGGACGTGCGGCTGCCGGACTCCCAGGGGAACACGGTGCTGCACGCCCTGGTGCTGGTGGCCGACAACAGCCCGGAGAACAGCCGGTTCGTCACGGCCATGTACGACCACATCCTCACCGCCACCGCACACCTCCACCCCAAGTGGAGGCTGGAGGTGGTGGAGAACCAGCAGGGCCTGACGCCCATCAAGCTGGCCGCCAAGACGGGCAAGATCGATGTAAGACTGTAAAGATGACTGCTGTTTGATGGATAAGGAAGCCTTTTTTGCTTCCTTATCTCAGTAGCTCATTGAGAGCCGATGTCTTTCAGATTAGTCTTGTTTACACATTGGTGAAGTTTCACACATGTTTCTCCATATTGCAACACGATAAAAACCATCCAACAAATCAAGCAGTTGAAGAGATGTGCATCCGACACATCAACACACACAATTTGTTATTTATAGATTGTGACATTTGTGTGTCGGCTCCGCCCGAAGTCCGGTGTTGGTGGAGGAACACCGTCGACTGTTCCTGTGGGTTTTGTTTCAACCCTATCCTCCCTTCCCCCCCCCCTGTAGCTTTTTAGGCACATTCTGCATCGGGAGTTTCAGAGCGGTCCGACCAAACATCTGTCCCGCAAGTTCACCGAGTGGGTGTACGGGCCGGTCAGCTCCTCGCTCTACGACCTGGCCTACCTGGACTCCTGCCAGGACGAGTCGGTGCTGGAGATCCTGGTCTACGGCAGTGACATTCCAGTGAGGAATACCACCAAACATTCCTGGCTGAACGCTGTTCGGCATCAGAAATGTGGACATACCTTTGGCTTATATGTAGTAGTAGTAGTAGTAGTATAGTAAATCAATGCTGCTACGGTATTTACTGTCTATGCTCATTATCCTAAGGGACCCCCTTTGACTAAAAGGCGTCATATTATCCCACCAGGTGTGAGTGTGATTAGCCATTACAAGCCGTTTTGAAACTATGCCTCTTCGCACATGGCTAGTGGGCGTGTCAGCCTAGATGTATTACGAATAGATGAGCAACGTTTGCTACAGTCCACCGGGTAGGCTGGTGGGCTGATCCATCCAGCACACATCTAGGTGGACACGCCTACTTGTGACGTCACTAGAGGCATTTTTTTCAAAACGGCTTGTAACGGCCAATCACACTCACAGCTGGTGATGAAAAATTTGACCTTGAAGATACATCAATAAAGAGCAAATAGGTTGGTGCGTCGCGTCGCGTACATAAACTGTTTACATCTGTTTTGTCTGTCCGTCAGAACCGCCACGAGATGCTGACCATCGAGCCGCTGAGCCAGCTTCTGGACGAGAAGTGGGACCGGTTCGCCCGCTACATCTTCGCCTTCTACTTCCTGTCCTACCTGGTCTACCTCTTCATCTTCACCCTCCTCGCCTACAACAAGAAGGGGGGAAAGGTAGCCTGCACCCCCCCCCCCCCCCCCCAAACCCTACAGGGAATGATCAACTCTCCGCAAACAAGACACCATCCAAGCTATAATCTCCTCTGGAAAACTCAATTGCTATTTCATTAAGCTGACACTTGTATCGAATTGTTTACAGTGTTATTATTTGTTCAGACATGTCATTTAGCAGCAGGTTCAGGGATAGCATGTTGCTCAGGATACCTACTGGATGGGAACACACTAAACTCTACTGTTTCTTCCTGTGTCTCTTCCACCTCTTAGCCCCCGTACCGCATCAAGGACACCAGAGAAGACTACCTGTTCTTTTCAGGCCAGGTGATTACGGGACTGTCATCTCTCTACTTCCTCATCAGAGGGGTAAGCGACTCAAAACCACCAGTCCGTCAATAGTGTCAAATCAGTGCAAAGCCTTGACTTCAGCAACACGATTACGTTTCGTTTTTTTCCTCAGGTTGAAATCATGGGATTGACGTCTTTTTCTTCCTCCTCCCTGATTCCCTAGATCTTCGATATGAGGAGGAAGGGGCCCCGACTACACACGCTGCTGATCGATGGATACTTTGAGCTTCTGTTGTACGTTTTCATACCTGTTGGGGTCAGGATGTGTTGTAATTGGAGCCAGCGGATGGGATTATGATACTATTAGTAATAATAGTATAAGACATTAAAATACTTGTTAGGGTCTTTACTGTAGCAGTTCGGTGGATGGCTCCATCATCACATTTCATTTTGATGGTATTTAGGAAGGGTACTTCCGGTAATAGTACTTCAAGTAATAATTGTTAGACATGTCAGGGAGATAACACCTGTCTGTTGGGATTTAATAACCGGTCAATCTGTATGAGTGGTCACATAAGGTTGCACCTTATCAAACCAACCAAGACAACCTGGCATGTATAAATGAAACAAATTATTCTAAATCCGCCAGCGGAGTCAGTATTAGTCTGGCTTTCTTATGTCAACATGCAGAGGTTTAGTTAAGTTTAGTTAATTTCGATCACAGATTCACAACATTACATACAGAGTCATAAGTAAGAATTAATAATAATGGTCATCTTAATTTACACATTGACATTTATTATCAATAGTATTGATCGATCGGTGGTGTGTCTCAGTCTCATGCAGGCGGTGTGCTTCCTGCTCTCGGCTTGGCTGTACCTGTGGGGCCGGCAGGAGTACCTGGGGTTCCTGGTGGGCTGCCTGGCCATGAGCTGGGTCAACCTGCTCTACTACTTCAGGGGGAACAAACACCTGGGCATCTACAGCGTCATGATTCAGAAGGTACAGCCGCAGCACCCCCGACTCAATGAGAGGAATACGGACATGGACGGGCGCAGTGACCCGGGTTCGAGTCCTGCCCGTGGTCCATTTGCTGCGTGTCCTCCTCTCTATCTCCCAAACCTTCTTCTCTATCTCACGGTATAATAAAGAATAAAAATGCTAACATAACATCTTTCTTTGTAGTCGTTCGGAATTTTGCAAGGTGATTTGCAAAAAATTGTTTGAATCCAGAATTGGTTGGCTTAGTATAGCCTAAAAATGTAGGTAAAAAAAAATCTTCAAAATAAATGAGGGCTGATAAGATGTGATGGCGTTCAATATTTTTTGAAAAATAAATTATTCGCCTCAGGCTCTGTGAATAGTGGGGAATAGCCCCCTCGACCAACGGCCTCGTGGGCTATTCCCCACTATTCACGGAGCCTGAGGTAATATACGTGTAGTATATACTACGCGTGAACCCTCCAAGAATAAACAAGATAACCCTCTTTGCTGGGATTTATTTGTTTTTATTAGCGGTTTATTTATTTTTATTAGTGTGACGAGACAACTGTCACGCTCGCTCCCCAATATCCCGGGACAGCGAACCAATCAAATTGCGCCATCTTGTTCACGAGTAGTATACTACATAAATTATATTAAGTTTACTTATCTTTTACTATATCCCATATTTTTTGAAAATATCCTTGTAATCTGCGGTCATACATTAGGTTACAAAGTGTCCCCTGTTATGGTGGCGCTGGTTTGGGCTGTTCATTGTGTGGGGTCAAATCCCATCAGGTCACAACCGTGCTTAGAAGAAACCATGTCTCTCTCCTGTCTAGATGATCCTGGGAGACATCATGCGCTTCCTCTTCGTCTACCTCGTCTTCCTCGTGGGGTTCTCAGCAGGTGAGCAAGTTCAACTCAACGGGCGCATTCGTCTAGCACACAGTGGGAGGTGCTTTTGCACATTTACTCACTTGTCATGACCCCACTGGTATATTCAAAACGGCCCTCTGTCTAGGCAGGAGTCCAGACACATAAGTGGTAACAAACCACAACTGGCAGGCAACTAGCCTCCGGCCATGTGTGCAGTGACTCACCTGGGTTCCTGGTGAGCTCTGGTCCTTCTCTCTCTTCTTGAGGGATAGCCCAAGCCTTGGGGTAAACGGTAGCCTGTCCCGTTTGGTGATTGTTTGACATATAACATAGAAAAACACTTGACAGACATACACGGCAAAGGAGTGGTCACGTTCCCTGTAGGAATCTCTAATCCTGGTACTGTCTTTGTATAAGGGTGAATAGGTTTTACAAAGTCTTGGTTTCTGAGAGTAACCAAGTCTGGGCACCATGCTGTCTATCCAGACACCATCTTGCTTCTGTGTGCCATCTTGGATCCCTCAGGTGATCATAATCACGGCCAATCAAGGGAGCCGTCACACCAAAATTGTACCGGGGGCGAAAATTGTCAAAAAATAGTAATAAAACACACGCTGTAGCAGCTAATAATAAGCCGTCAAGGATATTTCTAATAAAAGTAAAAAAGACATCTGTTTCACATATTTGGGAATATATCTAATTTGGTAAAGTCTTTGAGTATTTTTTGGTATTGAATTCTACCTTCCTACAATGGGTGGGTGGTCTAACAGGGGAAAGGGAGAGAATCTCAATCTTTCCTTGCAGCCGAAAATGTCTATTCAATTGTTCCCATGGCAGGTGGCCTACGTAGCTACAGGGGGAATCCTTCCTTTGCGGGCTGAGGGTCAAGCCTTGCTCCCGATGGGCTAGGTTTTTGTAGAGTGTTCGGAGAGAGGTTCTTTCAAGATTTCTGAGTCCAATTTTTCTAAGTTCAGTTTCGTCTGTTCACTGAGTCTGGGTGGACGTCCTCCATGAAGTCCTCGTGGCCAGGATTCCTCGATTCTTTTCATTTGTCATCTCCTTTTATTCAGTTTTATATCCAAGCTCCCCCTTTCCATGGATCATTAACCTTGACTTATGGCGCTTTTCCACTACACCTTTCCAGCGCGACTCGCCTCGACTCGCCTCGACTCGCCTCGGTTCTTTTTGCGTTTCCACTAGGGAAAGTACCTGGTACCAGGTACTATTTTAGTACCTGCTCTGGTGAGGTTCCAAGCGAGTCAAGCCGGTACTAAAATGTGACGTCGACACACTGCTGGCCGCTGATTGGTCAGAGAGTGTCGTCACTCGTCTCATTCTTCGGCTTCATACTGCTGTAACGGCTTCCAAAACTCTCCTGTACTTTTCTGTTGTGTTTTTGTCTCGGCCGCCTGCAGCCTTTTCTGACTATCTTCTTTTTGCTTTGTTTGTGACAAAAAGCCACAGAACGAGCAGCAAGTACACCACTGCCTCCATGTCCTCCATTGTTTGTGTTTGTGTTTGTGTCGCGCATAGAACATCCCTTGTGTCACGCAGTTTCGCACCGCCGTGCTATGACGACCCCGCCCACGTTGAGTAGGTACTTTTTGTAATGGAAAAGGAACGTGGCCGAGTCGAGGCGAGCCGAGGCGAGGCGAGTCGAGGCGAGTCGTGCTGGAAAAGTGTAGTGGAAAAGCGCCATTACACAGCTGGGTTCCACGTATTCATTAAAAACTCTGATAAGTGGCTGACTGCCCTTCAGATGGTTTCGAGCTAGGTTCGGAAAGAATCTGCCTTTCAGCGAGTTTTAGTGTCATACCCTCACAAATCTTTACTTAGCCTGAGCGGAACACTCTCCTTGAACCCCTGGCTCCAACCTTCACTTCAGTTTTGAACTGTAGACTCCATCTAAACCATCTACTTTGGATGAAATCTAGGCCTGTGCCCTGGACCCATGCCCACACATCGTTAAACCTACATGATACAATCTGACTGAGCGTCACATGATAATTCTTGTTCTACATTTTTATGAGGTACAACATTTAAAAGGGTTTATATGAGTAAAGTCTTTAAAAATGCGCTATACGGGTGCGCTACATGCATTACTTATTATACCATTTCATACATCGGTTAAGCATATCATTTCATTACTCTGTGCATTTGCTGAAAGCTGGAAAGTAATTAAAGCTATAAATTGAAGCTTAGTAAACATAGTAAGTGCTTGTCTATTGCATATAACAAACCCCTTGGTACTTATGTCTAAAAAACACCAATGAATGAAGATCCCTTTACTACCTAAATCTTTAAGGCCTCTATGAACCTCGCCCAACTGTCTTAAGGGCCGCAATGAATCAACCTTGCCAATTTCTGTCATGTATTTTCCTTCCTCTACCCTCCCGTTCCTCACTCCTCTCCCCCTCGCCCCCCTCCCAGCGGTGGTGACTCTCCTCATCGAGCCGCCGGTCAACAACGCCACGGCGTCCCGCAGCCTCTTCACGTCCGGGGCGGAGGGGGAGGGCTGCCAGAAGCCCACCTACCGCAACTTCACCTACACCACGCTGGAGCTCTTCAAGTTCACCATCGGCATGGGCGACCTGGAGTTCACCGAGCACTACCAGTACAAGGAGGTGTTCTACGTGCTGCTCATCTCCTACATCATCCTCACCTACATCCTGCTGCTCAACATGCTCATCGCCCTGATGAGCAGCACCGTGGACAAGATCACCAAGGAGAGCACCAGCATCTGGAAGCTGCAGGTGGGTGGGGGGAGGGAGGGAGGGAGGGAGGGAGGAGGGAGGGAGGGAGGGAGGGAGGGAGGGAGGGAGAGGGACAGGGAGGGAGGGAGGGAGGGAGAGGGGGAGGGAGAGGGAGAGGGAGAGAGCTGGGGAGGGGGAGGGAGGGAGAGGGAGAGAGGGATAGGGTGGAAGAGGGAGAGGGAGGGGGGAGAGGGGATGTGTAGAGAACCTGTCCCAAGTTGCCTGTCGTTACCTTATATAAGAGAGAGGGTGGTTGAGGGAGAAAGAGGGAGACGGGGGGGGAGGGGGGACAGAGAGGGTGTGTGGAGAGGGGGAGAGGGAGAGGGGGGAGAGACAGAGAGGGGGGATGGAGAGGGTGCATGTGGGGGCAAGAAAGAGGCACAGAGAGGGGGGGAGGGGCTGGTAGAGAACCTGTCCCAGGTTGTCCGTCGTTACCTCACATAAAAGCAGTATCAGGGTATAGTCCTTCATCGCAGGAAGTCCTTCTGATCGTTTGTTTCTGTGCCACAAGCATTGAGAGGGAATCGTTTGAGTATCGTGTGCGTCCGATCCATGCCAGTCCCAAAGGAGAAACAGCAGAGTCCCCGTCATCTACCACGCCCTAACTCAATCAGGCGTCAAATCCCATGATTTGACGCCTGTAGCGGGCGTGATATCTGCTCACACCCCATTGATTCACCCTGTGATCAGAAAACAACTTCACAACCACAAAGTGAAACAAAGGCTGTGTCCACCAGTAGAACGGCCCCGTCGACTCTGCATGACCACGTCCTCGTGGTCATGCAGAGTCGACGGGACCGTTCTACTGGTGGACACAGTCATGACCATGGCACACGGGGGCGGGGGGTGGGGTCCAGCCTTTGGTTGGCGGAGGGAGTGAGACGTTGTGTGTGGCGGGTGTGTGGTTCTCCAGAGGGCCATCACCATCCTGGACCTGGAGAGGAGCCTGCCCGGCTGCCTGAGGAGGAGGCTGCGGTCGGGGGAGGAGAAGGACCTAGGCTCCTCCGCCTTCGGAGAGGACAGGCGCTGCTGCTTCAGGTCCGCTGGAGTGGAGGGCGGGTGGAGGGGGGACGGATGGATGGATGGATGGATGGATGAATGGATGAATGAGTGAATGGATGAATGGATGGATGGATGATGGATGGATGGATGGATGGATGGATGAGTGGGTGGATGGATGAATGAATGAGTGGGTGGGTAGATGGATGGATGACTGATGAATGAATGAACGAACGAATGAATGAATGGTGAAAGAGTCGATGGATGGATATGAAAGAGTGGATGGATGGATGAATGGATGACTGGATGGATGGTTAAATTATTGATTTAATTATTGGATGGATGAATTAATTTTAAGGTTGGAGGAAGGACTGGGAGGATGGATGATTGAATGAATGGATGGGTGGGTGGATGAATGTATAGGTGGAGAGAGGAGAGATTAATGAATGGGTGCGGATGGATGGATTAATGATTGGAGGAATGACTGGCAGGATAGATGAATGAATAAATGAACGGATATATACATGTGCATTTATGAATGGATGAATGTATCCTTCACACTTATGCCTGAGATTAGTCGCAGTCCTCAAAAACGTATTTTGCTATTTATATTGTCAGTGATTTGAAATTGTATTGGATTATCTTGAATATTTTTTAGGATATGCCGATTTAACTGTAATGCCATGAAAAAAAAAATTGACATAGGATAGTGCATGTTCATTTCTTCTCACTTCATCTGTGGACCAAACAAGTTACATTATTTCCTTTATCAAAACACACATCAGAGATGCACAATAATTTGGCGTGAACTAAAACACTACAACTAATTATGTCGAGGGAACTGTGAGAGTGAAGTCATTGGAAGTGTCATGCAGAGTGTCCGACCCATCCGCCTTCCCCCGCAACTCAGCTGATGTACAACAGCACTGACCGTAATTGGAGCATGTGTCCCCTTGTCGTCACAGAGTGGAGGAAGTCAACTGGAACAAATGGAAAAGCGACTTGGGCATAATCAATGAGGATCCGGGGAGCGGAAACAGGCCTCACCACTCCGCCTCTTACCCCGCTTCGGAAAGAGGTGTGGACGGGGAAATTAAAGCTTACGGATGAAGAAACATTTAGTTATTTTCGTTGTCTCGATGTTTTTATCGTTTTTCTTAACTGTTTACATTACGATAAAATAAACCCACTACAATACTCTACTTTGTCCACAGGGAGTCGCTGGCGGACTGTTTTTAGAGAAACGCGGGGTCTGCGACCGCGTAACACGCAACCAAGGCCAACGTATTCTACCGAGATGAGACCGCTGGCCAGCACCAGTCCAGTCTGAAAACCTCCCAGGGCAAGATGTCCCCTCCATCCTACATATCCCGATATCCAGAATCTGTCTCCCCATGTTGATCTTTTTTTTTTTCCTGGTTGATTTTAAAATTGTGCATGTGTGTATATAGAGCGCACAGAGACAGCAGGTCAATACAAAAGAAGAATGAAAAAACATCACTGCCAAAACGGATCCATGACTAGCTATTTGACAGCCAAGTCAGTTGCAATCACAACAGGATCCTGTTATCATCCTTCTTAACCAACCGAGAGCTGTTACGATCTGCCCATATCCCTTTGAATCCTTTATAGAGCAATAACATCCACGACCCCCCCCCCCCCGCCCCACGTACACCCCATTTATGAAGATCTCTCAGACAGACAGCTTCTACTCCAGCCAAAGAGCCCTGCGGATTTCCCAGCATGACTGCGTCTACTCTACAGTACTTCCTGTTTCCATTTGACAGCGTCCGACGGCTGGATTAATGGCGTGAAAGAACACCAAAAAAAGTGATGACGTCATCACCCTCTGTGCAAAGTGCCAACCACTGTAAATCTGGCCACACACACACACACACACACACACACACACACACACACACACACACACACACACACACACACACACACACACACACACACACACACACACACACACACACACACACACACACACACACACACAAATCTGAGGATTAAGAAATTAATCTAATACTGTTATTACACCTAGAGTGGAGATAATGCAAGTACGTTGATATTTCCCCTGGAGGTTCAAGTTCGCCGCAGTGTTCAATGGGAAGAGGCGTGACGACGTTGAACCATAAATTAGAACTTTATTTTATTATTACAATATTACAAAAAGACTAGCACAACTCGCACACCCTTGCTTCTCACCGGCCCTACAGCATGACTCCGGGAAGGCTGCCGGACCTCCTTCCAATTCACAGCAATAGTACAAGAAACCAAGAGGAAAATAAGATTTAAATAACAAGCGAATCAAGTATTATAAATAGTCACAATTTCAAACTCAAGCTTTGAAAGTCGGGTGAAGAAAAAAAAGGGAGGAGTTACAGCCCAGTAACTACACATTGCTCTAAAATATATAATTACAAAATATTACTCAATTTCTTGCTTTCCATAAGAAAGAATCTCTAAGTAATTGTTCCCTCTATTCAACATAAACTTCATTAAAAATAAAAACAACCGATGGAAAACCGCAAAACTGCTGCTTCTGTGCATCATTGCCGTCATTTTTTAAATTATTGTTTTCTTGTTTTTTTTTTAACTTTATTTATTTAAACCATGCTTAGTTTTTCAAAGGAAAGTCCAAGGACCAAATACTTAAGGCTTTATAAGGGCTGTCGAGGGAGGGCAACCGGACACACACACACACACACACACACACACACACACACACACACACACACACACACACACACACACACACACACACACACACACACACACACACACACACACACACACACACACACACACACACACACACGTTACATGTTCAATCATTACAGAAGTTACAGTAGTCTAGTAGGTAAGCCAGTGTATAATAAAGCGAACAATCCATTTGCTGTTTCACTTTGACTCAGAAATCCTTCCCCTCCCTCCCTCTCTCTCTCTCGCACACTCTCCCTCTCTCTCTCTCACCTCCAAGTGATCTTGCAAGTGATCAATTTAGTCTTTTCTCAAGAAAAACCAATCAGTAGCAAACTAGTCATAACTTAATCACATTTACTGCTGTGGTTTCCAACAAACTCGTGGTTGAAACTGTGGTTTGGTTCATGTTTTAATTGCTAAAGAGCGACGAGCAAACGTTCCTCCAGCTCATCACGGTCGCCGTCGACAACCCCGTCTCTATTCAAGTAGAACATTTCTTTTTTAATATACGTAGAAAAAACAATCTGCAAAGAGATGGCACGTCTTCAGAACAACATGTCACCGTTGACCTGACTTTGGCCATTTAAGATGTCAGTTAGTCATTTCTTTACTTTAAATCAGTACTGAGAGAAAGCCTTTCACAATCGTGTCGCCAAACCTCCACGTTAAACCAACAAACAGAAAGACGAGACGAAAACTAGGAAAAAATAAATAATAAATAAAATCAATAACACGAAGACCGACACCTGAATTGCGTGCAGCATTTTGAGCAGGACGGAGCTAGTGTGTCCACACGTTTGCCCCCCCTGCTGTGTCTAGACTATGTACAAACAACCTGATTACACACGTTCTCGTAGCTGACAAGAGAGGAAATAATGAACTTTGATCAGTGACCTGATTCAGCAACAGTCCTATTAGACAAAAATAAATAAAAATACAAAAGAAATAAAGATCCAAACACTGTAAATGTGCATACAGCCAGCCTCCCCTTTTCTAACTTTGTAGTGTCTTGATGTTTGGCATTTGCACCAAAAACAAAAAACACCCCACCTTCCCCAAAAAAAACAAAGTCAGTTATGCCGTCTGCCTTGAAAAAGGAGTTGCAGCCGTTAAGAATCCGTTTCATCTTGAAGTTTCGGCGAGACTCGAGTGTGAACTGAGATGAATACTTTGGGAGGTTGCGGGGGGAGAATTCCTGACATGACCCTGCTAACACAAACAAGACCGCTGGAGCCGAAGACGGGGGTCTACGATTCTGACGTGAGGGCCTCGTTGAACAACACCTTTAGCAGCGGTTCAGTCACGGACATAACTGAGGATCCACGTGCGCCGACAGACACGTTATGATGATACGGTCGGGACGCTAGGAATGACAACAATCACGTGCACAGGCTCACACACACACACACACACACGCGCACGCGCACGCTCAGGGCTCCGTTGCCCCCTAGAATGCCTGGATAAAAAGCACTCGCTCACTACAACGGAAAAAAAAAAAAAAAAAAACAAAACGAAAAACAATTGATCACTTGCAAGATTAATTAACAAAAAAAAAAAAAAAAAACTACCGCTTTTCCTTAAATATATGTATCCTGTTTTACAATATTAGCAATCATAGTTTAAGTTATGAATTTAGTTTCATTTTCCACTGCTTACCCAGACCCCTTTTCCTTTAAGACTAAACAAAAGGGCTTTCTCTCCTAGCTTGAGTCGACAAGGCGATAGCTTATCTGTACCCTGGATGTTGGAGGAGCATGGAGCAGCCGTCCCCCAGCTCCGGGCCCACCCGGCTCAGGGGAGGCCTGTGCATCTTGCCCATCAGACCCAGATTGTGATCACGTAAGTAGGGCGTCTGGAAATCCCCGCCCAAGTAATCGGCCGTTTGCATCAGATTAGTCTGGGCGGCGGGGGCCGTCCCCGTCCCCAGCCGGTAATGGGCCCCCCCTTGGGGGCCGCAGTCAAGCACGGTGGTGGTGGTGGTGGTGGTGGTGGTGGTGTTGTTGTTGGTGGAGGAGGAGGAGTGGAAGGGCAGGCCCAGGTCCTGGGAGCCGGAGCTGTCGCTGTTGGGCGTGGGCAGGATGCTGCTGTTCCACATGCTGGGCTGGAAGTAGTGGGCGTTGCCGTAGTGGGTCATGTGACAGGCCATGCCGTTGCTGTTGCTGTTGTTGTTGTTGTTGTGGAGGACCGGCGGCGAGGGCGTGGGCCTCTCCATGGGGGGTTTCAGGCTGTAAGGCTGGCCCACGCACACCTCGGGATGGGGGTAGCCCAGGCCCTTGCAGGGGAAGCCCGGGTCGCGGCCGGCCAGCGAGCAGGGGTGGCCCGGCCCGTTCTGCATGTGGGACATGTGGGCCAATGGGTGCTGGTTCCAGGAGCGCAGCTTCAGCTGCTGCTGCTGCTGCTGCTGCTGCTGCTGCTGCTGCTGCTGCTGCTGCTGCTGCTGCTGCTGCTGCTGCTGCTGCTGCTGCTCCCCCCCGCCGTTGGGGTGAGTCTGCTGGCCGTGCATGTGCAGCTGGAGGGGGTGGGGCTTCATGTCGCCGTGGTGATACGCCGCCGCCAGGTGGTTCATGGCCGCCACGCCCTGGGGATGGTGGGGGTGGGGGTGGTGGGGATGGTGGGGGGTGGTGGGGGTGGTGGTGGTGGTGGTGGTGGTGAGGGTGGGGGTGTTGCGGGTGTTGGTGGGCCGGCCCGCTGGCCTGCTCGGGGTACCCGGCGTGGTGGCCGTGCACCGACACCCGGGAGCAGGCGTTGATGAGCAGGTTGCGGCTGATGGGGCTGGGGTTGGCGATCTGCCCCTCGCACACCGCCGTGGCGCCGGCGCCGTGCGCCCGCGCCTGGCAGAACTGGCTGATCTGGTGCACGATGGCGCTCAGGTCCGCCGCCGGCCCGTGGTGGGGGCCCGCCGCCATGGACAGCGGGATGGTTGAGGTAGAGACGGTGACGTTGGGCGGCGCCTCGCCCTCCGCGGGCTTCCGGGCCCCCTGGGGGCCGCCGGGCGCCGCGCCCCCCGCCGCCTGCTGCTGCTGGAGGAGCTGCTGCTGAGGGTGGAGCATGAGGGTGGGGGCGGCGGTGGCGGCGGCGGCGGCGGCGGCGGCGTGGCCCTGAGGGGGGCCCAGGCCGGAGGGCTCCGCCAGAGGCCTGGCCGGGCCCTGGGGGTGGTGCGGCGCCATGGTGGGGGGGTGGCGGAGCCCCAGGCTCTGGGACAGCGCCTCCAGGGTCTGCGGGTGGGCCTGGGGTGGGGGGCCTTGCTGGGGCCGGCCTGGGCCCAGGGGGGGCTGCTGGGGGTGGGGGTGCTGCTGCTGCTGCTGCTGCTGCTGCTGCTGCTGCTGCTGCTGCTGCTGCTGCTGCTGCTGCTGCTGCTGCTGCTGGGGGTGGTGGTGGTGTTGATGGAGGTGGTGGTTTAAAGTGCTCGACGGGGCCCCTGCGTAGGGGCCGTTGGGGCCGGCGGCGTCGGGCTGCGGGCGGGCGCGGCTGCCGTCCGAGTCCTTGAGCACGCCCCGGGCCATGGGGCCCCGCACCACGGCCAGCAGGCCGCTGCGGGCCTGGGAGGGCGGGTAGGGGCTGTAGCGCTGGCCCGACGTGTCCAGCCCGTTGACTGTGCGCCGCACGTGGTTCCTCTGCGGCACCTTGACGCTGTTGGGGAAGATCTTGATGGTGAGGGGCTGGTGGGCCGCCTTCTTAGCAAAGGCGTCCAGCTCTGCCGGGGTGGGGAACGGGGCGGATCTCATCCTCTGTGCGGTGTCCTGCCCCTGGGGGGGGGGGGGGGAGAGAGGGGGAGAGAGAGGGGGAGAGGGGCGCAGGGTGAGAGGCAGTTTAGTACGGGTGTTGGGGGGGGGGGGGGAGGAGGGGGTCTAAACTCCACATCCTTCGTAGCTCTCAGGGAGCTCTGCAGAGAAACCCCACCCCCCCCCCCAAGCCTGACAGGCACATAAAACAATAGCAGGTTTGCAAAACGCTGTTTCGAGAATGTCCCCTCCCCCCCCCCCTTCAAGTCTCTAATCCAATCCCGCGGCGGTGTCTGTGTCAGCGCTCGCTCCTAGAGGCCGGGATTTACGCAGCGTCGGGGGCCAATGACAACAGAGCAAGCATCTGAGCGGGGAGGGGCTCTACTGCCAGTTACGGAACAAAGGAGAGCACAGAGCAGGGATGTAGCGTGTGGCCCCTGGGGGCCACTGCTCGGAGAGAGAGAGAGAACACAGGCAATGAAGGCGAAGAGAGAGAGAGAGAGAGAGAGAGAGAGAGAGAGAGAGAGAGAGAGAGAGAGAGAGAGAGAGAGAGAGAGAGAGAGAGAGAGAGAGAGAGAGAGAGAGAGAGAGAGAGAGAGAGAGATAAAAGATAGTGAGGGAGAAGAGAGAGAGAGAGAGAGAGAGAGAGAGAGAGAGAGAGAGATAAAAGATAGTGAGGGAGATGGAGCGAGAGACACAGAGTGAGCAATAGATGGAGAGAGAGAGAGAGATAGAGAAAGGGTGATAGATGGAGAGAGACAGAAAGAGTGATAAATGGAGTGAGAGATAAGGACAGAGCGAGAGAGAGAGAGAGAGAGATCGAAAGTGAGGGAGCGAGAATGAGAGAAAGACAGAGATAGAACGAGAGCGAGAAGGAGAGCCTGAGAGAGCGAGAATGTGAGAAAGAGAGAAACAATGTGATAGAGAGAGAGAGTGTGATAAGAGAGCGAAAGAATGAGAGAGCGCAAACGAGAGCGAGAGACCGATATCAGGGAGAACGAGAGAGAGAGAGAGAGAGAGAGAGAGAGGGAGAGAGAGAGAGAGAGAGAGAGAGAGAGAGAGAGAGAGGAGAGAGGGAGAGGGAGAGGAGAGAGGGAGAGAGAGAGAGAGAGGAGAGGAGAGAGGAGAGAGAGGAGAGAGAGAGAGAGAGAGAGAGAGAGAGGGAGAGAGAGAGGAGAGAGAGAGAGGAGAGAGAGAGAGAGAGAGAGAGAGAGAGAGAGAGAGAGAGAGCGCCCAGAGACAGGAGGTGAAGGGAGCTCCGGGCAGCAGTGGTTAAGTGATCTGACAGAGTGTCTGGTCCGCAGCAACACCTCGCAGACCTCAGCGAGACATCGCTTACACCTACAGCGCTGTGGCTATATTTAACAGCGCCGGTGTGACGGGGGGGGGACTTCATGTGTGTGAGTGACGTCGTAGGAGGGGGGTGTGAGGGGGGGGGGGGGGGGTGTCTCATCGAGTTTTGCCACAGATGTGTTGATGACACAGCTGCCGGCTGGAGCATTGACACAGGCGTGTGTTTTTCACTTTGGCCCTGTGCGCCGACAGCGTGAGTTGGTGTGTTGGTACTTGGGGTGTACCGTTGCATTTTTGGTCTTCCAGGAAAAAACGATGCGAGTGGCTGATAATCACTTTAGAGAGTCGAGGTCCGCGAAATGTTGTGATATGAGATCCATCACACTCCCTCTCTCTCTCTCTCTCTTCCTCCCTCTCTCCCTCCCTATCGCTCCTCTATCTCTCTCTCTCTCTCTCCCTCCCTCCCCCCTGGCTGATCTCTCTCGCCCGTCTCAGTAGCAGCGCTGCCGCAGCCCGGGCCCGACCTGACCTACTTCCACCGCAGCGGTGGGACAGACCTGGCTGTGCATGTGAGTGACTGTGTGTACGTTAGAGGGTCACTACACAGACGGCTGATTGGGCCACCAGTACACACACACACACACACACACACACACACACACACACACACACACACACACACACACACACACACACACACACACACACACACACACACACACACACACACACACACACACCTTTTATTCAAGCGAGACCGTCCCGTCGTCATTCAGTTAAAAGCCTGCATGCCCATATAAATCCATACGTAGACCCCCCCCCCCCCCAGCGGTGGTCCTGAACCCCTCGCTGCGGACCGGACTCCCCAGGGCTCATGGCGGCGCGCTGGGCTGAACTGTGACCCCATCATGGTACCCGGAGTTGTGCCCACACTGACTAATTAAATCCCTGCTATATTTTGCGGGTGGGAAACAATGGGTAGCAATGAGAAGGGCTGGGGGGAGAGGAGTGGTGTGGGGAGCAGTGGTGGGGGCGCGGGGGGTGGGGGTGCACAGAGGGGTCTGCTGTGACTAACTGCTCAGCCTGCTGATGGCAGCCTCATTAATGCAGGGGTCTGGGCCAAGGCATTGGAGCTCACCAACCCTCCATCACAGGGCCCTAATGTCTCCCTCTGAATGCTATGCTAAGCACACATGCACACGCGCGCTTGCAAAACACACACACACGCACATGTACACACATGCACACACACACACACACACCCATGCTGGCAAACTCACCCACTCAAACATGCTCACAAACACACACACACGCGCGCGCGCGCGCGCTTGGAAACACACACACGCGCACGCTCACAAACACACGCAAACCCATACACACGCTCACTCGCGCACACACTCTTAAACTTGCGCACACACACACACACACACACACAGTCACTCACTCGCACACACACACTCGCAAACTCGCGTACACACACACACTCTCAAACTCACACACGCGCACACAACACACACACACACACATGTGCAGGAGGACACGGCCACAGACAGACGCAAGACGGCGCCTCACCCGTCAGGCCCTGTAGTGATTAATGACAGCAGGGACGGTGGGGCCTCACTCTCTGACCCAAAGGGGGCAAAGGGAGAGAAGCACTGCCCGGCGCGTCCAACGGCAACCCCTGCTTTATTGATTACAACCAGGGTAAACTCTACCCGGATCATATATTGATGAAGCCATAGTTCTTCAATGCATAAGGGGCCAGGCTCCGGTATATAATACACGGGTATCATTTGCACATGCATTCGCCTCGGAAAACATTATGCAGAGATTAATCCCGCGCCGGCTCTATTTTCCCCCCTCGTACAGACAAGGATGAATTTCTCTCTCCTAAATGGACCTTTGAATGTTTAATGTAAAGCATTCACACGGCCGCCGCTCGGGGTAAACAAATCTGTTGTGTTGTCCGCCAGAGTGCGAGCCCGGCTCTTTCTGAAAGCAGACCTGGCGCTCTAGTCTTCCAGCCTGATCCGGCCGGATTAGCCCGGGAGCTATCGCATCCAGGGAGGGTTAATGAGGACACGCCGGAAGGGTTCATAGGTTTACTGGGAACCTGCTAGCAAGGGGGCTACCGCAACGTTATCCCTCCAGTCACCGGCTAGGCACGATTCCTGGGAGGGAGGGAGGGGAGGGAGGGAGGGAGGAGGGAGGGAGGGAGGGAGAGAGGTGAGGGGGGGAGGGAGAGAGAGAGGGAGGGAGGAGTGAGTGAAGGAGAGGGAGGGAGTGAGTGAAGGAGAGGAGGGAAGGGGGGAGGGTGAGAGGGAGGGAGGGAGGGGAGGGAGAGAGAGAGGGAGGGAGAGGAAGGGAGGAAGTGGGAGAGAGAGGGAGGGAGGGAGAGAGAGAAAGGGGGAGAGCGAGAGAGAGAAAGAGCGAGAGAGCTTCGTCATGCTAATTACGCCGCTGCAAGCTAGCCGGTGCGCGGTCAGCGGGCGCTAATTAGGGCTCTGCGTGTGGAACTAGTGTTTTTATCGAACAAGGGGTCGAACAGCAGGGCGACTAAGGGGCTCACACTGCCTCCAAGAGAACAAAAAAATAAATGGCAGCATTCACCCGAGAGTGGCAGGAAGTCGGGTCTGAGGGGCTTCAAATTAAATGTGCAAATCGGTTTTCACGCAAAATCTGAAAAATTTAAAAGGGGGAGAAAAAGCGCCCATCTCTGCCCGCCTTTGATACCGCCGCAGCCACTGCGCTCCATATTGATGTCACTGGAATCACAAAGAATGGAAAATCAAAAAGGTGAGCGGGGGAAAGCGCGCCGGCTGCGTTTGATCTCAGCGGGCTCCGCAGATGTGAACATCCATGCTGTAACCCTGTTGCACTTGCTCAATAGGGCCTCATGCAATTCGCACCCTCCCCCCCCGTATTTCATGCCTCTTTCCTCCCATTCGCCGCGTTCGCCGGCACCGCGAACCGAGAGCTATTTCCTGGCGCTTGAGTCATCCGATCCCCCCCCCACCCCCCCACCCCCCCCAAGGTCCAGCAGCATACACCTTTGTATTTACTTTCGTCCTTTTCCTAACAATTCACACGACTTGCGGTCGTTCCTCGACACATCTCCACCACGTCACAACGTTTGTCTTTTCCTCGGCTCCCGAAGGGACCCGGGACCCGGGACCCGGCGGCTGGGAGCCGGGAGCGTGAGGCATCCATACACCGGGTGTCTGAGGCGGGGTGGGGGGGGGGGGGGGGCGAGGCTACGCGGTTGTGAGGCTGACAAAAGGCTATCTGCAGCTCTGGGTAGAGGAAGTGGAGAAGCGGGGAGATGGGGGGGGTTTAAACAACGCTGAGGCTCAGCATGAAACCACATTACGTATCCGCGGGGATAACACTCTTCTCCGGGCTCACTGGAACACAAATTAAAGCTAATTATATGAATACCCCAATCCCTACCTCCCCCCCCCCCCCCCCCTGAGCCTTTGTCCTTCCATTGCGTAATTTGTCCTTCCATTGAGGGGAAGACCACGTGACTGCAAGCCTGCAAATTCTACCTCCAGAGCGGGGGAACCTATAGTTACCATGTCAAATATAGCTTTCACAATTAAGCCGCGGCCGCAGTCGACTCTGTACAATAGGCAGTGTTGTGCGTTCTCGGCCTGCGCGGTGAAACGGTCAAAAGGCCTGGTGCTAGATTAAGTTCTGAGGCCTGTTCTGAGTGGCCCGTGGGGGGGGAGCCTCGCACCGCGGCACCTCCGCGCTCCAGACAGGAGTTGGGGGCGACTCGGGCCTGTGGGAGTTGTCGTCGTGATGTTTGTAGCCCGGCGCACAAGACCACATCGCACAACGGGAAATCCATCGTGGCGGGCCCCCTTGTTGTGATACCGGGCCGCGTCAGGGCCCCGACGCCATTACCGTGACGAACGGCGGAAATAGGAAATCAGCCGCCGTTAGAAACCAAAGAAAGAGATGGAGGAGAAAGCAAAATGGGGGGGTGTTATTTAATAAAAAGAAAAAAAAGGACACAACGGACTGCCTGCGCCGTTTAATGCGCACTCGATCAGGAAAATGGACCCGGATGTCAGCCGGGGGAAGGAGAGAGGAGACGGATAGAGCCCCGTTGGCGCGGAGAGTGCACGTGTTGTTGTTTTTTTTTGTGTGTTCCCCAGGGCGATACAAAGACGAGCGCACCCGGGCGCCCGCGTGCGCCTGTCGCTCGCCACGGTTGAAGCAACAGACGCCGGCATTTAACAGACTGCCTCACGCTGGCTGATCTCCTGGGGTTTGGCTGATTACTGTGATTCTGAAATGACTTGTCTTGATGAGCCGCGCGAACCGAGAGAGAGAGTTTTGTAACAGGAAGAAAAAGAGAAAAAAGGAGGAAGATGCAGCTGAATTTGGGTCAGGCAGGGACTGAGAGTGATTCTCCTCACTCTCTTTTTGGGACCGGGATGGGAGAAAGGGGGTGGTTGGGGTGTGTAAGCCTGGCAACGTGAACCCGGAAGAACGTTGAACAAGTGTCTGGTTGGATGGACGAGACCCTTGATGACGGCCCTTTGTACAGATAAATGTTTAGTTCAGATTAACAGATCAAGGAACAGTGCCGGGACTGGGAAGATGACCTATCCGTCCACTTCTGGGTTATAAACTGTGCCCACATTATCAAACACTTCTTTCCTGTCCTGAAAATAGATCTCAATTTCACGAGCCTCCATGTTGGCTTCCTTGTTCACCTGTTAATCCGTCCCACACATAGCCTTCAACACCACCCAGCTTTCATTAGGTTTGACCCACGAAACAGTTGACTCATCGTACTTTGGCCCACTGATGAAAACCAGAGTGGAAACCAGGTCACAATGAAGAGTATGCATGCGGGCGCTCGAGTGTGTGTGTGTTTCAATGTATGCATCTGGCAGTGTTGCAGTCTGCCTCTTTGCACTAGACAGCTTTCTACAGGGGAAAGGAGAGAAAGGCAATCAGCAAAAGTTCGCTTGGAAAAACCCTGAGCCTCTCTCTCTCTCTCTCTCTCTCTCTCTCTCTCTCTCTCTCTCTCTCTCTCTCTCTCTCTCTCTCTCTCTCTCTCTCTCTCTCTCTCTCTCTCTCTCTCTCTCTCTCTCTCTCTCTCTTCTCTCTCTCTCGTCTCTCTCTCTCTCTCTCTCTCTCTCTCGCTTGCTCGCTCTCGCACAACTCTCTCTCTCTCTCTCTCTCTCTCTCTCTCTCTCTCTCTCTCTCTCTCTCTCACACACACACACACACACACACACACACACACGTTGCTGCTGAAAGAGAACCGGGCCATTATACTGTATTGCTAATGCAGGGTTTTATAGGCTAGGTCTGTGTGGGATAATGGCGGTACTTGGAGAGTGTGTGTGTGTGTGTACTTACATTTCTGAGGTCCAGTGTTCATCTGCGTGTGGGGGAGAAGCTGGAGGGAGAGGTCACCTGGCCCTGGCAGACAGGCCAGCATTTCACATAGACACTAATGCAACATGGGACACGCACTTCTCCTCACACTGCAGAGAGAGAGAGAGAGAGGGCGAGAGAGAGGGCGAGAGAGAGAGAGGGCGAGAGAGAGAGAGGGCGAGAGAGGGCGAGAGCGAGAGAGAGCGAGCGAGAGCGAGAGAGAGCGACAGCGAGAGCGAGAGAGGAATTGAGAGCAAAAAAGCCACAGAGAGAGGTCAGTAGTCAGACATAACTGCAGGGCAGCAAATGGAGCAAGGCGATACAGAGGCTCCAGACTAATCAGAGGTGCTCGCTTGTCCCCCAAGGGCCCCACAGGTGTGTGTGTGTGTGTGTGTGGGGTGGGGGGGGGGTCGAGCGAGAGAGAGAGAGCAAAACATGGTTCCCTTTTCAATTACAAAATACAGTCACACCTGCAGCGCCAGGTGAGATGTCACTCGACGGCAATAACAACTTCAATTAAACATCAAAAAGCGAAGGGACAGCGGGAAAGGGGGCCGAGCGGGCCCCCCGAGGGAAGCAGGCTGCTCTTAAAGTCCACCGCATCCCCTTGTAATCTCAGGGTCAGGTGGTCCGACCGGCCGCTACCTGAGAGCCCTGGCGGAGCACGGAGGGAGGAAATTAATGACTCATGTACAATGGCACCCTCGAGAGGCCCAGCGCTGACAAGTTAATAGCTCTTCAATTGATTGTGAAGCTCCCCGTAGACACTGGGGAGAGAGGGAGGGAGGGGGGAGGGAGGGAGAGAGGGAGGTTGGGATGGAGGAAAGAGAAAGAGAGAGAGAGAGAGGAGGAGAGAGAGAGAGGAGAGAGGGAGAGGAGGAGAGAGAGAGAGAGAGAGAGAGAGAGAGAGAGAGAGAGAGAGAGAGAGAGAGAGAGAGAGAGAGAGAGAGAGAGAGAGAGAGAGAGTGACAAAGAGTTGGATAAAGGGAGAATAAGACCAGAAAAGAATGAATAAATAATGCAAAAAAACATGCAAAAAAAATACTAAAATAAAGAGGGAATGAAAAATGGTGCTAAGTGACTGCCACTTTGCGTAACAACCCGGTGTAAAAGCACGAGCACAGAGAACGCCGCTCCGCTCGGCTTAGTGTTGTGTTCAAAACACCAGCGACCAGCCGCTTAATCAGCAGCCAGAACAGTCAGGGAGCAAATTAAGCCGACGCAGTCCGCGCCCTACCCTTCACGCCATCGCAAGAAAACAAAAAACAACAGCAGGAAGGAATATTTATATAAGTGTGTGTGTGTGTCTGTTTTGAGTGCGCGCGCGTGTGTGTGTGTGTGTGTGTGTATGTGTGTGTGTGTGTGTGACAGCGCCTATGAGGGAGGCAATTACCCACAATACAACGTTGACAGGCCTTGTCTGCCGCAGGGGGACGTCCTTAAAGTGTCTGGCAACCCCCCCACTGGGGTGAGATAAGAGGGGAAGGGAGAGCAGCAGGAGAGGTGGGAGGAAGCAGAGGACCAGACAGAGAGAGGGAGACAGAGAGAGGGAGACAGACAGGGAGACAGACAGACAGGGAGACAGACAGGGAGACAGACAGACAAGACAGACAGGGAGACAGACAGGGAGAGAGGGAGACAGACAGGGAGACAGACAGACAGACAGGGAGACAGACAGGGAGACAGTCAGACAGTCAGACAGTCAGACAGTCAGACAGTCAGACAGTCAGACAGTCAGGGAAAGAGAGAGAGACAGACAGACAGAGAGCAAGCGAGCAACAGAGAGGAAAAGAGGGTGGGTGAAAGACAGACAGACAGACAGAGAGGGAGAGAGAGGGAGAGAGGGTGGGTGAAAGACAGACAGACAGACAGACAGAGAGCGAGAGAGAGGGAGGGTGAAAGACAGACAGACAGACAGACAGATAGCGAGAGAGAGGGAGAGAGAGGGAGAGAGGGTGGGTGTAAGCGGGGGTTGGGTGGGGGTTGGGTGGGGGTCGGTCAGTGCATGAAGTATAGATGAAGCTGATCTCTTACCAAAAAAAAAAACAGCAGCAGCAGCAGCAGCCGCGGCTGAAAAAGGTCAAGATGACAGCTAATTTAAATCCTCCCAGCGAGAGGTGAAAAACACACGGCGGTTTAATGAAGCCACAGCGCGCCCACGGGAGACTCGGGCCGGCGGGGGTGTGTGTGTGGCACGGACGCAGGTCTGACTCACACCACCCCTCTCGCCGTCTACTCCCTCGGCCATCCTGTGTGCTGGCCTGCTGTGGTTGGAGGAGTCGCGTGGACCCCCCCCCGTGGAAACACACAGGTGACCCTCAGGAGCAGGTCGGGGGCGCGGCCTCTCGCTCTACTGCCAGACCGGTACGAGGGACATTGGGGGGGGTCTGAACCTGAACCTGGTCACCCTGGGGGGGGGGGGGGGGGGGCTGGGGATCGGACCACCCTAGGACCAGGCCCACTGGGCTGTCTGGGGGGCTCGGCACGCCGTGATTTAGTGCCAGGCGCTGCCCTGGGCCCACTGCGTCACCGCGCACTCCTCCTTTACGAGCTGGTGGTGGGGGTGGGGGGTGGGGCCGGGGGGTATCTCAGCCACGCAGCGCCTTGATGTCCCAACGCCCAGGCGCTCCCGGAAGACACCGGCGCTGTCTCTTTGACGGCGACGACGCTCCGAGGTTTAGAATGACGCAGGGGGGGGAAAACCATACATCAAGTCGACACGTCGGCCGTCCGCCAAGGGCTTTAAAAGCAGCAGCAGCAGGGCTGCAAATGGTACGCGCGTGCGCGTGGATATTTATGTTGTACATACACATACACTCTCCGTTATTTTGCTTTGAGGGCACACACACACACACAAAAGGCGCACACACACACACACACACACACACACACACACACACACACACACACACACACACACACACACACACACACACACACACACACACACACACACACACACACACACACACACACACACACACACGTGTCAACAAACTGGAGGCAGCAGCAGCCAGCAGCCCATCATCCCACCTGCTCCCGTCCTCCCCCACAGCGCCGGTGAATGTCAGGGAGCCGTGCTGCAGGGGCGCCGCGGCAAAGGTCAGCCTATGGTAATGCCCCGGCTCCCCCTCGCCCGGAGAGCAGGAAGTCAGACAGACGGAGGCCCGCTCCCCCGCCAACGCCGCCGCCCGCAAATCAAACAGCGGCACTCCGAACGCGGAGACAGGCGCGCGCGCGCACGCACACACGCACACACACACACACACACACACACACACACACGCAGGCGCGCACAGACACACAGACGCACACAGGCGCGCACAGACACACAGACGCACAAGCCCTGGCCAGAGAGCGAGGTGGCCAAAGCTAAAACAGCATTAGTCTGCAGCAGTGGCCAACCAGGCCGCTATCTCCCCCTGATATATTCCACTGATGGCTCTCCTTAATCAGACCCTGAGATCAACAGGAAGGGAGAGGGGAGGGGGGGGGGGGGGGGGGTCCCGGGCCTGCAGCCGGACGGGCCAGGTGTCTGTCCCAGTGGCTTAGTCACGCTAGTGATGAAGGGGTGGCAAGCGCTTTGCCTACCCACCACCCTGCCAAGCACAGCATCTGGAGGGCAGGGCAGGGCTAGGACGATCACCCCCCCCCCACCACCCCCACCCCCCCGCCCCCCGAGGCTGGCAGGCCTGCAGGCATAGCATCGTGCATACAAAGTCAAGCACACACACACACACACACACACACACACACACACACACACACACACACACACACACACACACACACACACACACACACACACACACACACACACACACACACACACACACACACACACACACACACCGCAAGGAGGGCAGAGCACCCCGTGACTCGGCACGTCTCGCCGGGAGTGGGTGGAAGTGTGCGTGTGGACGTGCGTGTGGCGTTTCTCACCGGCCGACGGATAAAAGGCAGGAAGCAGACAACACAGGGCTCCAGTGAGTGATGGGCCCTGGCTTGTGTCATGTGTCAGCCCGCTGCCATAAACACTGACCTATATTTCCCTTTCATTCTCACTGGGGAAGGAGGGAGATTGAGGGAGACTGGCCGAGGGAGAGACAGGCCGAGAGACAGACAGACTGAGGGAGAGAGACAGACTGAGGGAGAGAGAGCCAGACTGAAGGAGAGGGAGGGAGGGAGAGGGATAGATACAGACCCGAGAGAAGACAGACCAAGAGAGAGGTAGAGAGACAGACCCGAGAGAGGAGAGACGGAGGGAGAGAGAGAGAGACAGACAGACTGAGGGAGAGAGAGACAGACAGACTGGGGGGGAAAGAGAGAGACGGACAGACTGAGGTAGAGAGTGAGGCAGACAGACCGAGGGAGAGAGTGAGAGAGAGAGACAGACAGGACGACGGAGAGAGAGCGAGACAGACAGACCGAGGGAGAGAGACAGACCCAAGTGAAAGACCGACAGGGGGAGAGAGAGTGCGAGAAAGATCAAGCGAAGCAGAAAGAAAGAGAGTGAGACAGAGAGAGACGGAGAGAAAAAGATTGAAATGCATTCAAAGGAAGGAAAGAGAGGGAGAGCAAGAAGAAAACGGTATGAAGCCATTTAGAAAATTATACCAGCCGACATTATTTATGTGCCAAAGGCTTTGATCACTACATCCTCCGTGAGCCATTATGCCGACGCTTCCCCCAGCGTTTGGGACCCTATAGGGCTAATTGCACGGGAAGACATCCACACAAACACTCACCAGCAGTAATGTGAGTGGAAAAATAAAAAAAAAGCTTCTGCACCAAAAAATAAGCTCATTAAAAGGAAGACGCACTTGGGCATGGGGAGAAAGAGGGGAGAAAACAGCAAGGTGAAAGAGTCTTGTTTAAGTCGCCGGCTGGATATTTACAACCACTCTAATTAAAAGAAAACTCAAATTAGCGATAGCAGGCGGTGTTCGGTGTTTGCCGGTTCCTGAGAGTCAAGCGGAAGGGAAAACAGTGCCGTTACTTAGCGGCGCTGTTTACCCTCGGGTTCCCGGTCCAAAGATACGTTTGTTGACAGCTAGCGGAATGACTTTAGCGTCACAAGGCGAGCACCGACCCCGGAGTCGGGGAGATAAGGAGGGGGGGAAAAACAAGAGCGGGCGCTCCGAGACGCTCCGAGGCGCTCCGAGGCGCTCCGAGACGCTCCGAGACGCTCCGAGGGTTCCCCGGCCTCCCCCCCCCGCACCACCACTTGTACAAATGAAGACACAGCCCGGAGCGCGGACATGGCCTTAATTAAGGCCCACCCAGCTTCACAAAACAAGAACATCGGAGGAGACCTGGGTGTCCTGGAACTCCACCAGGACGAGGCACTGGGTTACCACGACCTGCTCCACATAGGCAAACAACTCCGCCCTATCCTAACACTGCTTCCTGGGGAGGTATGGGGGGGGGGGGTTCACTCTGGGACACCCCGTTTTTGGTGAGGGGTGGGGGGGGGGGCACGCCTCATTAGCAGCAGAGTTGTACAATTGTGTACTCGGAAAACGAAAGAGAAAAAAGACGGAATAGTTGTGGGGGAACGGCAGAGAGGGGGGGCGGGGCAGGGGGGGGGGTGTGGAAAACGGCAAACAAGTCTTCCCCACAGCGAGGAACTCGTCCCTCAGAGAGCAGCACGGTGTCAGTCAGCAGCAGCACCCAGTCCTCCAGGAATAACACTGTCAACCGCTGGGGTAGGGGGGGGGGAGCAGTTATACAATGAAGCCCCCCCTCCCGCCCCACACACACACACACACACACACACACACACACACACACACACACACACACACACACACACACACACACACACACACACACACACCTTCTAGGTTAGTGTGTAGGTGTGTTTGTTTTAAGGGAGGGGAGACTTTTGGGAACTTTCGAACCCCCGGGAAAGCGAAAAACAAATAAATAGAAAGTTAGAGAGGGTATGACTGCTGAACTCGTCAACAGGAGCAGACACACTTCAGGTTTCTGGAAGGTTGTTTCAAAAGTGGTGAAGGATAAGCTGTGTGAAGTAAAGTAACCATGGAGACCACGGGCTGCTGCGACTAACAATTAGATCTTTAATAATAAGAGTATTCGACAGTGCTGACAAGGACAGGATTGAAATCAGCGGAGACACGTGCGTTACAAACTGTCGTGGGCTCGTTGTCACGGTTCTCATGCGTGTATGCGCTGGCATCCCGTTTCCCATTCGAGGACATAAACGTAATATATCATCAACAATTTCCCAAAACACGACCACCGCGACCCCAAAACACGCCATCAAAACCGCCCATTCCTCGTATAATCTCCCGTCTGGAATGACGCGCTGAGGTCGAGGAGGCCTCATCACGTCGAGGGGATAATACGCCAACGGAACAAACCGGAAAAACCGTGCGCACACTCGGGAGCGTCGCGTTCTGACCCCGCCCTGCCACGGCCAGAGCGTGCTCATTAACCCGGCGTTCCACTCGGAGACGCGCGAGGCACCCGGCTGCTGGCCGTGCCTCTCTCGACTGCCTGGCCCGCCGCTCCTTAACAGCCACTCATGCTCCACTTAGCCCGGTCCACGGCGCTCCACGCCCGGGGACGCCGAGAGGACAGAGGGTCAGGGATGCGTCCTTCTCATCAGGCAGAAGGCGATGGCGGATATAGGGGGAAAAACGTGTTGTCAAGACACTCGTGGGGAATCTCTCAAGCGACGCATCGAGTGAGTGAGTGAGTGAGTGAGTGAGTGAGTGAGTGAGTGAGTGAGTGAGTGAGTGAGTGAGTGAAGCACACCAGGCCATGCTAACGAAATCATCCGAATGAGGGTCACCGCACTGGAAATCAAAACCTAACGCTGGTTTTAAGAGAACACCCACTCCTCTTCATGCAGCTAAAGCGAAAATAAAGCAAAGAACCGCGCACCAGCGGGAGCCAGCGTCTATATTTCACGATACACCGCTCAAAGAACATGAAAGGAGTTCACAGGGTCGGCCCTCGTCCGACCAGGGCGCCATGACGGCGACGACAACGGCGGGCTCCTTCAGCTCCAAACGCCAGCCCCGTGTCGCCCTGTAGACAGACATGTTCTCCCCTAATAGAAGATGCAGTACGACGTCGCCTGCCAGGGCAGGGGGGGGACTCTAAATGAAAGAGAGCACACTGATGATTTATTTACCCTGGTCTATCCAGAGACCAGACAGACAGCGGGCCTTGCTCTCTGTCTACCCTCAGACATGACAGCCGTAAACCACAGGGGAGCGCTCTCTTGTGTACTGTGTGTGTGTGTGTGTGTATATAGTGTGTGTGTGCGTACGTGCGTGTATATGTGTATGTGTTTAATGTGTGTAGTGTGTGTAGTGTGCAGTCAGTGTGTAGTGTGCAGTCAGTGTGTGTGTGTGTGTGTGTGTGTGTGTGTGTGTGTGTGTGTGTGTGTGTGTGTGTGTGTGTGTGTGTGTGTGTGTGTGTGTGAGCTGAAAAGTCAAGATCGGCTCTGGCCTTGCTCCAATGTGTGTTTTGATGATTTACTCATCCTCGCTTGATTCGCTGCACCTCATTTCTGATTTACACAAGCCACGATTCATGTTGATACGCGCTTTGCACCGAGACCGCCTGTGATTTGGTATCCGTGGGGAGTGGGGGGGGGGGGGCATTGCCCTCTGAGTGCTGCAATTAAAAGACTCCCTGCTCCCCACTTCCTGCCAGTCTGACTCCCAACTGCCAAGCAGGGTGCACTGTGGGAATGACAGGTGACAGGCGAGCAGAGACTCAAGGAACACATACAATGACAGACAGACACACACTCAGCAAGACAAAGAATACCCCACACACACACACAGCAAGACAAAGAATAACACACACACACACACACACACACACACACACACACACACACACACACACACACACACACACACACACACACACACACACACACACACACACACACACACACACACACACACACTTCTAAGGCCAGCCATCAGATGCAGGGGAACGTGGAGCTCTGTGGTCCACGGATATAAAAGAGGAGACAGTGTTTCATGCAGCGTGAGAGACATCAATGTTATCATCCCTTATCCTCCCGGTTATCACAAGGAAGCAACAGCGGGCCGGGGTGGCATGCTGCGGTGTCACAGATGCCAGATTGCAGTGTTTTAGGAACGGTGCTAAGCAACAACAAGGGCGATGGCTCCGACACAAGACAGATACTAGATCAACCCTGTCGCCCCCCCCCCCCCTGTGTGTGTGTGTGTGTGTGTGTGTGTGTGTGTGTGTGTGTGTGTGTGTGTGTGTGTGTGTGTGTGTGTGTGTGTGTGTGTGTGTGTGTGTGTGTGTGTGTGTGTGTGTGTGTTAAAAGAAAGAATAAAAGTTAGTGTGCATTGATCCTGCATGATGACTGTGTGGTAAAGTGTGAGGGGCTGAACTGAATAAATCAACTCAAATAACACAGCGTTTTACCCACCCCCCCCCCGGGGTACAAAGAGGTTCCAGGTACACAGTCAAGACCATCCACATCCCACCCACCAGGGAAGCAGGAGGGACACGTCAACCCGGTCGGAGTGGGGATAAAAAAAGGCCGGTTGGCGGCTACACCGGCGGTGACCTGGTCACCTGTCCTTCTGCAAAGCCGGTAATCTGCACTTCAGCGGCAGCGCACACACAGATCACCGGCTCTCCGTGTAAACGCCGTGCCGTGCTGCACGGCAAGGTTACTATATATCCCCGGGGCCGCTGTGGTGGAAATAAGTGATTGTACGGAGCGGCGGCGGCGCCAGGCGGGGAGGCAGGGGGCGTCGGGGAGCCGGTGCACGAGGCATTGTTCCAGCTGGTGTGGAAAGAAATAGGGAAATGAAGATGGAGTGGTTTGATTCCGTTTCGGAGCAGGTGCATCCATTTTAGCGCGCGTCCCCCTCCACCCACCTTTGCCGAAGTCAAAGAGCTTATCAGAAATTGGACACCCCGGTGACAAATTGAGCCTGCGATTAAAGCGGGAGAAGAAGAAAGCTTTGTTAAGTGCTGCTGATTGGAATCCAAGGCTCTCGACACACACGGGAATCAGAGATGTGTTTACGTGCGTGTGCGTGTGCGTGTGCGTGTGTGTATTTCTGTGACTGTGTGTACTTGCGTTGCGTATTGGTGTGCGCACGCGCGCTGTGTGTGTGTGTGCGCACTTGGTTCACAGCCAATAGCGTCGCCCGCACCACGACCCCCTCCCCGCCCGCTCTCCAGGTGTTCGTGCGGCTTACATTTCTGCTCGGGGTACTCTTCGGCAAACAAACCCAAATCAATGCAGCTGTTGCTCTTCCTCTGTGACAGCCCCGCGCACTCAACAACAGGAAGAGATAAATCCCCACTAATACCAGGCCAATCGTCCTCTTCCCCCAGCTGGGATAACCACCCGACCCGAGGAGAATTACCACAACTTTCTCCATTGATGCGAGTGTGCGTATGCGTGTGTACGTGTGTACGTGTGTGTGTGTGCTTGTGTACGTGTGTGTGTGCGTGGGTTTATGCGAGTGTGTGCGTGCTTCTGCACTGAGCAGCCGCTAACGGGGAGAGAAAAAAATATTAAATGAAAACAGATAAATGAACGGACGAGTCCAAAGCGCGTTTATCCCCTTCCGGGGCCTTTTGCACGACCCGGGATTAACCGGCCCGGGTCTGCAAAAAGCGCCGCTGGCTACAGCCGGGACTCGCTGGCTACAGCCGGAACGCTGGCTCCTGGCATGTGGAGCCGGTGCTGATTTAGGGGGAGAGGGGTCGAGGCTGGCAGGAACACAAAAAAACAAACCCCCACTGCAGTGACTCTCCGTAAATCACCCTAAAAGGGCTTAACACAGAGAAACAGCCGCGGGCATTACACTGGACGGGCGTATTTCTCAGTTGTGCTGACCTCTCTCCCGCTCTCGCTCTATTTCTCACTCTGACCCTGCGACGGTACAGGTATAGCCTCGACACGCACGTGACGCAAGACGAAGCACGGTTACAGGAACATGTCAGGTCACAGCTGCAGTGGTGTATTTAAAGGGTTGGGACTTAAACCATCAACCCCCGGTTCTTGATTCTGTATGCGTCATAGTGGGAGGTATGTCTGCGGTGATTGTTTGTTATTTCTCGCCCTGTTCTAGTGGTGGACTGGAGTTCATGGACGCAATGTAAAAACACTGGAGATGTAATAGTGAGATGTTGATATTGCTACATCAACAGGCAAACTGTATCTGGGCCATTCCCAGTGCATGCATTATATGTTATATGTAAATTAGTGGAATGAGAATATAAACATTTACAACTGGCAGTGAACCAGATGACATAATTCTGGCGCATACCCAAAAATCCTTTGTAGAACACCAAAAAAGACCCTACGAGTCAAAATCTAATTTCACATTAAATGGCATTTCAAGCTCTCTATGCTGTGGTCGATCCATCTTGCGCGCGCTCTGTGTGTGTGTGTGTGTGTGTGTGTGTGTGTGTGTGTGTGTGTGTGTGTGTGTGTGTGTGTGTGTGTGTGTGTGTGTGTGTGTGTGTGTGTGTGTGTGTGTGTGTGTGTGTGTGTGTGTGTGTGTGTGTGTGTGTGTGTGTGTGTGTGTGTGTGTGCGTGTGTGCGTGTAAAGGGAAGGTCAAACGCTCCACAGCAGCCCTGACATTCAGTCTGGCCTCGGGTGAAACCGAAGCGTCCTCTCTCATATAAACAGACCGGTCCATGAATAAAAGAGCCCTTTATCTCCCGGACAGAGTTGTGTGAGATGTGCTTTCTTTGCCCCTGGCGTCAGAGAAGACATTTTTTTGGACTCTCTCCCTCTTCTCTGTGTGTGTATATATATATATATATGAGTCTCTCCACCCCCCAAGCGCTCTCTCTCACACACACACACACACACACACACACACACACACACACACACACACACACACACACACACACACACACACACACACACACACACACACACACACACACACACACACACACACACACACACACACACCTCTTAGCATCTCCGTGCATCCAGTGACCAATGCAAACACGGGCCCACAATGGCAAACATCTCACCTCAGTGTCTGCATGGGAATATCTCCTGGTCTCAGACTTGCAAAGCAAGTCTGTGTGTCTGTCTTATTCACTCCTAATCCATCATTTTTATGATGGTGATTAGCCTACTTAGAGAATTTGTCTAGATGTAAAAGTAGCTCAGAATATTTAAATCATTTAAACTGAGCTTCCTATGGCTGGATGTCATACAAGCTGAGCTAACTATGTGCTAGTAGAATTAAAACCAAGCTAGCTATGTGTGGACGTCATGCAAACTGAACTAGGTGTGTGCTAGTTCGAATCAAAACCAAGCCAGCTATGTGTGGGTGTCAAACAAACTGAGCTAGCTATGTGCTAATAGAATCTATCTAAGCTAGCTATGTATAGGCATCATTTATCTAGGGTAGCTACGTGTGGGTATTGCGATTAGCCAGAATTAGCTAGCATGAAGAATAGAGGGTCCAGACTCCAGACAGATGAACCTGCTGGCCCTATCTCTTGGCAAGAAGACTGATGAGGCTCACCGGTGCACTGTGCCATTGAACACCTCATTATTGCACCTAGCAGCATATTTTGCACCCCCCCCCCCCCTCACCCCAGCCAGCCAGTTCCTTTCAATGAGGACAGAGCCATCCATCAGCCATGGACATCACGGACTTTAGACAGGGACCGATTACAGAGCCCACGACAAATGGACAGCTAAAGAACAGCGATGACTCCCCCACTGGAACACATGACCTTTGACGTTTTCATGTTTATTTGGCACCAGAAAAACAAAATGGCATAAAACAAGAAAAAAAAGAAAAAAAAAAAGCATTTGATGATGCCCTTCCTGTATTGTGTTTCTGTATTGTGCCTTGTTTCAACAGGTCAGTGCATCCTTAATAACTCCCGTCAGAATACATGACCAAATCCATAAACAGATATATTCATTATTAACCAGGTTCAGAGAGTGTGTGCGGGCCGGCCTAGCATGGGAGGAGCCGCCACACTTTCACCTCCACCACCACCACGCCAGGTGGGATTAGGGCTGGCCCTGACCCTGCATGACCCCGCAGAGTTCCCATACCTCGCCCCGGGAGCGACCTTCATCAGGCCTGCTGGGGCTGATAGCAGAGCTCTCTGAACAGCACAGCCGGCTGCCCTTACCGTGGGAGAAACTGCAGGGGAGGGGGAAGGTATTGAGATACCGGAATTAGTTGTTACAGACTTGACTAAGACACACATCCAATTAGAAGGGCAATGGGCGATAAAATGGTGAATTAATCAGTTCAGCTTGGGGGGGTTGGTGTGCTATGCAAAACGGCATGCTTACTAAGCCTTAGAAGGCAAACTGCAGGGTCAACGTGTGGGGGCAAGGCTCGGAAAAGGAGCCATTAAGCACAATCCCCCTTTCACAACTACACCTCCAGACTAAGCTACATTGTAAAGGCTACTTTAGCTCCTCAGCGTTATCAATACCTTGCGAATGATCAATAACAATCTCAAAGAACTTGGCGGAAAGAACAAGACTAGGGGGGGGGGGGTGGCGGTGGATTCAATCTGTCTCTGGACGGAAAACAATAAGACTATGTTAAAGTGTGTCGGACTGTAGGAGATTAAACAGCATCGACTGTGGAAGGATTGAAATTCCTGCAGTCCGGGGAGATAACCAATTAAAATCCTGCCAATGATGATGATGACGGCCTCAATGGAGTAGACCCAGGATGGGAGCGGAGATGGTCTTGAATAGGGCACTCTGCATTTAATTTGCTAATCCATCAATCTAATTGTGCCCGGTAACAAAGAACAAGGAGAGTGGCCCGGCATTCAGGTGCATTGGAGCATGCTGCATATGTGGTTCTATGTGGTGCCAGAGAGGCCACGGCCCTTGGCCTAAAGGAACGGGCAAGGTAGAGTTGAATGGGTTCTGACTGGCTCAACAGAGGCAAGGCTAATCCCTTCAAGTCAAAGGAATTGTTTAACTGTGTTTGACTGATTAAACCAAACCTCCAATCCCTCTTTCTCTCTCGCTCTCCGTCGCTCTGCCTCCCTCTCTCGCCCTCTCCCTCATCAGTTCACAGTGTGTGGGCGGCACAGAAGGACAGAGAGCCAAACAACGGACGACTGTAAAGCAATCCATTTCCAGGCGAGGCAAGTGTCGAGAGACGGCTTCTTCTCGCTTTTTTTCCCCAAGGTGCAATATTAAAAAAAATGTGCCATTACTCGAGTTCCTTGCGAACCAGCTGTCCGCGGCTCCTTAAAAAGGTCAGAGTGCTCCAGCAAACGCCGTAAGATATTCCGCAGCCGAGATGTTATGTAAAGTAGTGCACAGTGCCTCGGTGTGCATACTTCCAAACCGGTATGCAGATTACATTTAGTTTTTTCCGGCCACACTTTCCTGGGAAAAGGAAATTTAAGGCACCCTTCCCTGAGTGGAAGAGAGGTTACCACAAGATTAACCCAGCTTCCTTTTATAGCCTCTGACAAGAGGTTAAATCACACATTACAACGCCTGAGATGCCTTCTTGTAATGAGATCAGGAATATTTCTCTCTCTTTTCCCCTTCGCAGACTGCGGCTGATCAAAGCCCAACGACGGCGTCTGTGCCACGGGCCTCGCTGGCTGACTAAATCCCCCCATAGGGACGGCAATCTGTCAGAGCCGCGAGAGCAGCTAAACAGCACAGGACAGGAAGAGCGCACTGGTGCCTGGCACCAGTCCGCTGATGCCAGTGACGTCCGCAGTAGCGGTCGGCGTCGGTCTGTTCGTCCGGGTCCCGGGTGAGCGGGACTGTAAGGTTGCGTTTGTTTACATGCACACAGCGGGTGGACCGGTCTTAAAGCCAGAGCGATCAGGGTGACATTTGTTGGTTTTGGACCATGACGACAAAACAACAAAAAAAAGGTACCACATTGACTCACGCTGACCAGGGTACAGTAAATCACAACCAAGCAACACAAAGGTTTGGCTCTCACAGAAACACACGACCCGGCTGCCTTGAGACCAAACGTACACGAGCACATTCATGTATGTCTTTATAACCCCCCCCCCAATCCCCCTGCGCCCATCTCATGCCTCCATCCCATTCGTCCAGCAGCCCTTGAGAGGACATTTTCTGAGTAATGCGCAAATGCTTATGCAGTCCCATGATGAAGTTGACATTTTACCGTCTAATTCAATGCTTCCTTTGTACAAGACCCTCCTGATTTATGTGGTGCATGCACAGGCACACAAACGCACACACACAAACAAAAGCGGGCAAGCTACACACATAATGGACATTTTCATCATTTGGCTCGAAGCTCGACAGACACGAACAAAGAAGGGAAATAGCAGAAGATACGCCAATCATTGATTGTTGAAAGATGTCCTACAAAATGAGCGGCTACAAACCCAGAGAGCTCCTCAGCCTGAGTGGAACCAACTCTGCATGGAGGGGAGGGGGGGGGCGCGCTGTGACAACAGACTGTCAAGAGCTCTGACCCCTTCTAATCCCTATAGAGGCCACAGAGCAGCGGCACAGGAAGCAAGCTGGCTATTCACAGGATACACTCCAAACACACTGCCATCACCCCGGGAGCCTCTTTCAAACAACCTTTCTACCTCCGCCAAGACCGCTTAGAAGTTCACTATTATTTGCTCGGGAATATGAAGAGCTGAAGGACAACACATACATAGTACACACACACACACAGAGAGAGAGAGAGAGAGAGAGAGAGAGAGAGAGAGAGAGAGAGAGAGAGAGAGAGAGAGAGGGAGAGAGAGAGAGAGAGAGAGAGAGAGAGAGAGAGAGAGAGAGAGAGAGAGAGAGAGAGAGAGAGAGAGAGAGAGAGAGAGAGAGAGAGAGAGAGAGAGAGAGAGAGAGAGAGAGGAGGAGAGAGAGAGAGAGAGAGAGAGAGAGCGAGAGAGAGAGAGAGAGAGAGAGAGAGAGTGAGACAGAGAGAGAGAGAGAGAGAGAGAGAGAGAGAGAGAGAGAGAGAGAGAGAGAGAGAGAGAGAGAGAGAGAGAGAGAGAGAGAGATAGATAGATAGATAGAGATATATCTCCATCTGCCAACCGGCAAATTTTACATTGATTTTCCGATTTGGCAGGCATCAAAACCACATATTAAAACATTTGCTTGGCCGTTTGCTTTTGTTTTTTAGAGACATAATACTTCAATTTCATTTTGGACCATGTATATAAACATATCTAATAGTTTATAATATCTGCTCTTGTGTTCTTTGATTTCTTTTCTTCGGCTTAAATCGACATTAAGGATACAAAGCTTTTAACAGAGCTGTGTGTTTAGATTCAGACGCAGTCCAAAATGGACCTTGGCATTATGTGAGAGTCTGTTGAACAAGTGAGGCTGTTACTTTATGCAATCGGTCGATAGAGGAGTATGGACCCGCCAAGGCAACTCAACGTATCGGTATCAATATTTGAAGGTTTCCATCCATGTCTTTTTATAGAATAAAAAAAAGGTATAGAAACTCACAAAATGGATCGTCATGCGACAGCCGGGCAGCAGCCCCGGGGTTCTTAAAGGATACTTACGTCCGGTGTTCGCCTAGTCCAGTCCGCCTACCAGGTGGAACTATGAACTGTGATTACAGCCAACATCCCCGCACACAGAGAGAGAGAGTCTGAATCCACACACATTCCAGGAAACGCAGGCAGCTCTGTACTACAAAACACATTGAAGCGGAGGAGATGTAAACAACCTAGGCTGGATGGACCAAGCGACAAAATCCCCCACCACAGCTTTGGCTTTCTTGTACAGCCCTTCTAAATGTATTTCGTCCAAGTGTTTGAGCATGCGGTGCATAGGTGCTGTAGAAGCCCACAGGTCTATGTACAGAGGGCTCAGTCACAGGCCTGAGAAATGTTTGGACAACGTAGGTGTCAAACGCACTGCTTGGCCAGAATAACAATTCAGCCCAGTTGCAAACAGAGAGAGAGAGAGAGAGAGAGAAAAAGGAAAGAAAAAAAAGACCTTCTGGCTTCTTTCGAGTAGTGGTTCAAGGAAAGGGAACAGTGGCCTGCCCTGATACGGCATGAACTTAAAAAGAACGCTGCGGTTCCTATCAGTAAAGAGAAAAAGAAAGCCTGGATTTGCTTCAAACGAGCATTGAATGACGTGCCAGAGATTAGCCAGTGAAGGTCACAGCCCTTCGCCTATCCTTTCAAATGCTTTTCAAAAACACAACCCGCAGGCTCTTTCCAACAACAGGAAGAATGTCATCTGGCTACTTTTCAAGGCACGGAGATACCATTCACCATGTTCAACAATGGCTGCTAACAGGGCCGGAGGGTTAGGAAGTTATAAAGGCTCCCATTTAAGTGGCGCCCCCTCCTCCAGTACGCAGTGTGCACAGAAAGCAACACACCCACACACTGGGGCCTTGAGAAGCGCTGCAGCTGATGATAAAACAGAGGCCGACACGCCAGGGCACAATGGCGCTGACCGCCTGCCCCCGTGATCACTCCTCCCGAGCGCCTCCTCCTCCTCCATCCCCGGGCAACGTGATACCGCATAGCTGGGGTGTTCTGACTCCCCGGGGCAAACGTGGCCAGGTTCCAACCCCCCGATGGCGACAGACTGCCCGCAGGCACCCTTGAGCAAGATGTCTGACCCATCCTTCCCCCCCCCCCCTCTCCTCTAGAGTCAGCTGAAAGCGACAAAAAGTAGAGACGTGTTGCGTTACGAACGAGGGGCTCTCGCTGTGACCAGGAAGCCTTTGAGGAATAGGAGATTCTGATCACATTAGATCATGTGGCAGCCATGCCCAGCATCCAGAATGCAACGTATTGTGGTGTTGTTATAGCGGGGCGGGGGGGGGGGGGGAGAAGAAGTCACAAGAAAGTGGGTTTTGTAACATTATTTATTTCTGGAGGGTGGATTGACTACGGTTGGGTTTGGAAATGAGGGTGATCTTTGAGAGGGATTGTTGGATGGCCTCTTTTGTTGTGAAATAGGGAAATGGGCTCACAATTGAGTTAAATGTCACACATTAAAAAAAAAGGTAAAGGCAAACCCTTTAGCTTAAAATAGTACTACGGATCGGGCGCATGAACAATCGTATCTATGTTACCCGCTAGATTATATCGCCTACTCGTAGCCTAGTTTCCAGAGCCACTCTCCCCTGACTACAGCAGATTTCTAAATCCTTTGCCAATTTAGCCTTAAACGTAAACCGTTTGAAATGTTAAAAATAAAGCCCAATTAGCCAACAGCATTTTACATCTCCTCGTGCTCTAATCCTCCAGAAGCTTAGCCTCATCGGGCCGTGCCAGCGATGACACTCTCAGCTCTCTCCATCCAATCCCGCCACTCGATACGGCCCCTAGCTCTCCTGACACTTCACTGTGGTATTCCTCCTCCTCCTCACGCTGACCCGACCACGGCAGCAACAGCAAAAGCCTCCCTGTCGCAGGGTCATCTTACCCTGGGTGCCCTGCGCTGTGTACGGTTGGCATGGACGTCAGAGTACGAAGGAAAAAAAAAAAAAAAAAAGAAAGAAAGAAAGAAAACACGCAATAACCCGAGACCTGCTGATGGAGTGTGAGGATTGCTCAGAGTAATATGTGACTCGCCCCGGCCTGCGTCTTATTACAGAGGGCTAGGTCCGGGGAGGGTCACTGATCGGATTGAAGTGGCCTTATCTGGTGCCATAAACAGATGACAATATCTAGCCGGCTTCGCCGCTGTTCCTGGGGAGATGGAGAGATGCGTAAACAACCCTGCTGCTGTCCCTGGTGTGTCCCGATAGCCCTGATCGCATACAGAGATGCGGAGGCAGGGGCCTATAGGAGAGCAACGCACCTCTCCTGCTTCTGCGTGTGCCTCTGTGTGCTGCTGTTCTGCTGGAAATCACCAGGAGACTGAGATTATCCTCTGATTAGCCCCGAGCTAAACATGGTGGCTTGGGTAACGTGGGCTGCAGGCGCTCCCTTACTCGAGGCCCTCTCTGCTTTGCTGATTACGCACACTTTCCAGCAACAGCAAGCAAGGATTCTCTTCTGGTTGGTGGGTGGTGGTGGCGGGAGGGGGGGGGGGAAATGGTCTTAATTGGACCTGCCGGCTAACATGCAAAACCCTGCAAAAAAACCCTAAATAACATGGCAAGCTAATACAAAGACTGGCCTTGGGCTCCTCAGGGACAGTATAACACAATCCTTGTGAGCTGACTAAATACCACGCAGCAGCAGACTGGCGAACTAAGCCCTGCAAGCCAATCCCTTGTTCTGTCAGGCATCCAGACGCAGCCCATGTCACAAACACCTGATCTGGACCCTACGCCAGGCCGCATTCATTACCGCCTGACTGACCGCAGGGTCCTCCTCGGCTTTTCCTTTTTTTTTTTTAGAAGGTAGCTTTATGTGACTTGTGTCACAGCCAGGCTACCTAAAGGGTAGCAAACACCTGTCTCCTTTCTGGAGAAACAGCCTTTTCTCTCTCTCTTTTTTTTTACAGCTGAGAAGACACAGCATGGCCTGACAGCTCGTATCTCCAAGTGGTGGCCAGCTCTGCTTGGGGGAGCAGGAGCTGACAGCTGCACACTGGTGAATGGCGGAATGAATGGGGAGGACCTGGCAGACAGAGTGTCTGTACCTGTGAAATCCCTGCCCTGCTGCCCGTGTGTGTGTGTGTGTGTGTGTGTGTGGTGTGTGTGTGTGTTGTGTGGTGTGTGGTGTGTGTGTGTGTGTGTGTGTGTGTGTGTGTGTGTGTGTGTGTTGTGTTGTGTGTGTGGTGTGTGTGTGGCGTGCGCGCGCGGCGCGCGTGGCAGAGCAGCATAGTTTTACTGTGCAAATGGATGATGATATTTCCAAAAATGCAAGTCATGTAGAACAACATGGTTGATGCAAATGAAGAACTAAATCCGCTGGGGTCATTAAGTCCATAAACACCCCCCGCAGGAGATTGAGACAGGATGAACTGCACTGGGTTGGCAAGAGTGTGTGGTTAAAGCATCTCTCGTACCAACTGAGGTCTGTAAAGGCACATTTAAAAAAGGACTGGCTTTGAACACAACAAAACTGATGCCAGCAAAGTGGATCGTTCAAGCACGCAAAATGATCACATGAAATTAATTTAAAAAAACGCTGGGCAGTAAAGCCATTACAAAGTAAAGTACACAATCCCTGAGTCATAATTGTACCTAATCAATCTATTTTAATGAGCTCAGTGAATCCCAAACATCAACTGACAACAACAGAAAGCTTACTTGCGCTCTTTCGGTTGGTTCTTTTTACCTTGTGATCTGCTATTCCTAGCCTACAGCTATAGGAAACCTCCAAGAAAGTAAAGAACAGCTTTGATGTCGTACTGTTTATGCAGCCCTGTTTGAAATAAGCCGCCAGAAGACTAGGGTATTGGGTTGGGAAATATTGCACAGATAGAACAAACCATAGAAAGAATCTTAAGACAAACAATACGATAGCCACAGATGATTGACGGATATTATTGATCCCAGGGGGAATCAAGGCATATCGTGGAATGTGGAACTTGAGCTGAGCTCCGTGGAGGTTTGTAAAGACCCGTCAGTCATTACTGTGTTGCACTATGCATATTAGTAGTAAACAGATTTAACGTTGGTACATCTAAGGATTGGAATCGGCTAATAATCCATAATCCATCCGTTTCCATTCACTGGTTAGGAATAATTGACATCATTGAGGACGGTAACAGTATTGGTAAGAGAAGTACTATTTAAAAATGATAACCATGTTTCTGCACACACTTATAGTTAAAAAAGAAACTCTTCACCCCATTGTACATCAATTGATTTACCAGCAGTTGGCTAATACCCCATGACAAGAGCCTGAATCAATAAAATACTCATAAGTATTTCGAGAACATCTTGTACGCCTGTTAGAAACTGCATCGTGATTGTATTGAAACATTTTAAACCGGTGAAGTTACTATTTTCCTACAGGTCAACCACCTCAACAGACACACCAGCAGTTTTAACTATTCACTAGCTAGGGTGAAACAAACAGTAATCTAAGAGCTATGTGGAAAAAGCACAATCTAAAAGCTCTGATTAAACCTTTCATGACACCGTCAGCTACCTGACATATTACCCAAGGCCACCTACAGGCAACGTCTTCGCATACTTTGTCCTTCTGCACTCGGCATCATACGTTTCAAACATGATGTGGAAACATGAGTTTATAGGCCTTATAACCAAGATAATCCCCATAGTGTTGAGAAATTTGGCCCCAACATGTTAATGGTTTCTTTCTAGACGGTGACAAATACAGTTTAAGAGTCTAGTATCCTCAGTAAACCCCGTCGGATTTAAATTGCAAACTCTTCAATTATATGATAAGTGAGCACTTTTAGTCAACCAAATGTCAAGTATGTTTTTTTAAAAGAGGAAAGCAGCATCGGGTACTCCACAGAAAACGCACTAAAAAGACATTTCAATAGCGCGGAAATCGAGTAAAGAACTCAGTTAGACCTTGAATATCCACTTTCTATCTTGACATTTCTGAAAGGACTTTTTCATATTGCCATCATAATCTTACCTTTTGCGAAATATTTATTGTCGGCTCCATGACCTGCTCCAGTTACAAACCCACCCAAATGTGTTTTGTAATCACATCCGTTACGATCTATTGCTCTGTATACGCAACAAACAAGCCAGAGACAGAAAAGTCAAAGATAACATACAGGCTGTAGTACAGAATTAACCATTCCGCGTTTAAAAGCTTAATTTCCCCCCGATACCGTCCGGATCCCATCAATTACGCGCACGGGATTCTCGAAACGCTCCTACGAGGTGCGCCGTGTCCGCGACGCAGACACTGACCTGATAGTAATATGAAGAAAGCCATATCATCCCCCAAACTACTTCAGCAATCCCATGTGGTCGGGGTTATTGTGCGGCACACTTGCAAGGTGACGTCAATCTTCTGATACCTTTTAACACTTGCCGGCTAAAGCCAATGGCAAAGCGAATGGAAAGAATGACTTGCCTAAAACGCCAGGGCATAGTTGCGTTTCATCCAAATTGCGATCATTACGATGAGTGCAGTGCACATCCATCAGTAGCATGATGATGGTAGAATACTACCTAATGCGGATCAACTTCACTACCGCTATTATGCGATCATACAAGCAGTTCCAAAATAATGCGTAATACATACTTTACAGCAGAGACCTTATATCCAAATTTGCGAGGAAAGGCGGATTCATCAAAAACAATAGTGGTCCGTTCTTTAAAACTCACGGTTGAACATTGCCCACACGAAACACAGTCGCTAAGTGAAGTACGGCCAATGGTTCATGAAGCCCATTACGCAGTGAAATCCGTAGTTAAGCAGTTTAACAAGACGAGCATAGCCAAACTATAAACATTCACACACAGAGGTAACAATTATCTATTCAAGTCTTCATGGTGAAGTGTCCAGAAGACAAAAAAAAAAAAAAGGCATTAACAGACCTGCGGCGAACCACCTAGGAGCATGAGAAACCCTTAAGGATATGTCCAATAGTGTGGCTCGCCGGGAGCAGCTGGGCTACCTGTCTGAGGACAGACAGATAGTCAGGTGGCTGACTAACGAGAGACTAGCCAGGCACCAGACTAGTCTGTCATCAGACAGACAGACTAGTCAGGTGCCTGGCTAGTCTGTCAGGTGGCTGACGAGTCTGTCATCAGAAAGGTAGCCCAAGCCACCTGACTATAGTCCGTCTGATGACAGACTATAGTCAGGTGGCTGGCTAGCTAGCTCCAGTTTGGGAACGTCAGTCTGAAACATACACACAGTGATCCATTGTTGCCGTCTCTGCCCTAACAACAGTCGTGATAATGTGAACCAACACCCTGGTATGTGGTCAGGTGAAAAGGCCAAACACATCCCATCTACTTACTTTCTGTTTACCTCCGCGAAAGGCATCGCTTAGTTTGTCGTCATGGTTTAAAATCGACGGATTTTTTTCCGCTGCTCTGCGTTGCCGAATCACTGCTGCTGCTGCTGTCTGCGGCAGCAACTTCCGGAGCATGCGCACGATTTGGGTTCGTTCCGGATGCACCGTCCTGCGCAGTGCATCTTAAAGTTACAATGTCAAATTTCAATGACAATATACATTTATAGAATGCTATAAAAATTATATTTTTATTAGAGGGATGTTATATTTTGCGCACTCTTGAGTCAAATCAATAGGTCTTTCAATTTCAATTCATCACACAAACACATCACAACAGGACACACCAGAGTTTACTTCTGTTTGAGATAGATTTGTTAACAATGAAATAGAGATGGAAGATGCTGGAAGGGTATAATAATAAGAGTATTATTGAAAGTCCGAAAATATATGATATTAAATCGCTCTAAATCGAAATGACCTCAACAAAATTAAAATTGACACTGATATATAATTACTTTGTTATTATCCTGCATTTGCTGCCTTGATTATTATATTTTACCATTGTTATAATTGACAGAACACATGAACCTAAACATCCTCAATGATATACCCATCTGTTACCGCCATATTCTAGCAGTGGTGTTATATATCACTTTAGTGTTTCTTTGTTATTGTGCTATTTCCGTGCTGTGTTATGAATCATAAATGAATTCAGCTGAGGAAAGGCCATGGTCAATACTGGTGTCACATGCTTTGTGATTTGATAAAAGGGTCTATTTGCACTGCCTGCCGTGTACAGCTCTCTAATCAAAGACTTATATTTCGGTGACAACACAAATAAATGACTCCATTACTGCAGCCACCCTCTCCTCTCACAGTATCGATAGCATTTCATAAGAAAGACAGATTGACAATAGTGGCCTGCTTCAGGTTTGGCTGCTCTGTTTGATATGAGCTTCAACAGCCCTGCAATGTCCCGTGAAACCCTTTCGATTTATTCTCCTATACAACAGATTTTAACACTAGACTGTTACTCATAAACATATATAATGATGACAATACTAGTAATAATTCTAGTAGCCTATTACTCAGTGGCGGCTGGTGCTAAAAAAATCTGGGGGGGCGCACTGGCGGGCGGGGATTACAACACAACAATAAACTACTTGAACATAAATTTTGCTCTCCTCTCCTTCAGGCCAGCAAATTTTTCAATGACTTTCTGATTGAAATCTGTCATATTTCACAAACAAGTCTCTTTCCATGGAGACGCATGGCCAGTGCATTCAGCCTCCTGGGTCATGGTGTTTTCTGAGGAAGGTTTTCACTCTTTTCAAGTTTGAGAAGCACCTCTTCTGCTTCAGCTGTGGTCATGGTGGTGTGAGATGAGAGTCTTTAAAGAGAGTGACAGTTTCTGGAAAAGACACTCTTCAAGATTGTTTTCCATGAACAGCTGGAAACAGGTCCACTGCACCACAACAGGCTCTGAACTCTACTTTGCTGTAGATGAGACTGAGCTCTGTCTTCAGTTTGCTTCCATTCAGCATTTTGTAAGCCTTCAGCGTGCTTTGTAGTGTCTCTTCAGAAATGCCCCTGAGTGCTCCTCAAACCTGTCCCCCTGCAGCAAGGTTGCACAGACAAGATGGTTCGGTGAAGGAAGCGGCTCCCTGGTGTGTCCAGAATGGTGTTGCAGATCTACAGAGAGAAGAATACAAAAATATAGAGAAAAAATAGATTCTCTTTAACACTTATTTTTTTTTGCATTTGCTCTCAGACAGTACACTGTTGCTATATTTTGTGTACAATCAGTTATGGCTCCCCTGGACCTATTTTATGCATATTTCAGCTTTTGTATGCATTACTTATGTATTGGTGAATAGTACTACTTAAACAAATAGTTTTATTGTGATTAGGTAGTAGGCGCTACATCTCTGCAACATGACAATGACATCTTTTAAATTTGTATTTCAAAACACATTTCTCCTCTAATAAAACATTACCACCTCAAATGAAACATGGACTATGACAGATTCCTACAACATAAACTCACCTCTTCTGCAACATTTTGACGATCCTCTGAACGGAGTACCCGACGCCTCTTTGCTGTCAGAGAACCACTGCTTGCTCACCCATGGAATGGCGAGAATTCTGTGTGGAGAAGTCATAATAATAATCAAAGAAGGGGAAAAGAGATAATGTTGAAAAATGTGATGATCATATTACTGATAGGAATACTTATTACCTATGTTTTGTATGTCCTGTTCAAAACTGCTGGATGCTCCCTTTGATGTGGACTGCATCTATGTCTTCTTCTGGAGCTTGGCATAGAGGAGGTCCACATGTGCATGGATGTGTGGAAAAAGTTCCAGAAAGAACTAACATCCTGTGTTCCACAGCAATGCATGCCATGCCTCCTGCCTCTCTTCATGGTTTGGGGTCAAAGTCACCGAGTCGCGTAATGTTCTCAAAACACTGATGAGATCCTGTCTGTGCTCAAACACAGTGTTGATGGCTCGCTGGTGAAAGTTCCATCTGACATGCTGGATGTTGGCAGTCTATGGGCCACCAATTTTAACAAGAACAGCTGTACGCTTGGTGATGATCTGGAAAAAAAAGCTGGCAATCCACCCAGGTCAGAAAAAAAATTCTCACCTTGGAAATGTGAGAGTGGCCTGTGCATGATCAGGTTCAGTTGGTGTGCATAGCAGTGGAATATAGTGGGCATTTGGGTACTCATCTTTGATTTCCTCTGAACACCTGCAGTGGCACCCCTCACTACACTGGCCCATCATATGCTGGCAGATTTAGCTTCTTTTCTGATCTCAGGAATGATGGCAGCAAGACGCTCTTTTAATGCAGTAGCAATGGACTCAGAAGTAGATGACTGCAGAGGAATGAACTCAAAAAATCTTTCCTGCACACTGTGTTTGTCATCAATGTAGCGTAGTACAAGCACAGTTGGTCTGTGTGAAATATCTGTTGTCTCATCTGCCTGGATTGATACAAAAACACTCTTTTGAGCTTCTTTAATTATTTGCTCCTTGCAACAGAAAACATT
>OLKM01001781.1:97500-105920 GCA_900291075.1 Melanogrammus aeglefinus | reverse complement strand
CACGCACTGAGAGGAAGGAGCACCCACGGTGCTGTTTGTCAAAACTGAAAACCTACATAATTCAGGTATTAAATTCATGGATGTATCCATAGTTAAATAAAGCACAGCAGTGTCCCTTTGGTGACTTCTCCCAGCTGCCCTGTTGTTCCACAAGAAGCCACGTGCACTTTCCACTTTCTATATTATATCTTTCTCCAAATCCAGCGGAATTATGAAATTAGAAAAAGCATCTAGAGTCCATGCTTCAGTGGTTGAGTTTTACCAGAAAGACCCTATCTTGTAGATATGGCTTTTTGAGAGAACGGGAAGGGATTATTCAAGTCCAAAGAGAGACTAATTTCATGCTTCTCAATTTCCACCAATTATTGGAAATCTGACAGATATTTTTTGTGTTATAGCTCTGAGAAAAGTGTATTGAATGTCATGCTTTTCATACCTTGTCTATAAACCACTTTCCTTGAGCTCCTTTATGTCACTCTTCTAACCAATCTGAAATGTTCCACATTTCCTTTTCCTTTTCATCCAGCCTGCATACGACTGCATACCTGCTATTGTCTAGAGTACAATTTACATCCATCCAGTTGACATTTAAGCCATTAGCCACGCTTTTATCCAAAGTCACTTACATCTGAGTCGCGAGAAACAATCATAGCGTACTATTTCAAAAATGACGGCAGAAATGCTGCTCAATATGCGCTGTGAGTTATTCACACCGTGGACAAATTGCCAAGAGGTGGAGGCTAGAAAACTGAAGACGAGAGAGAATTAGAGAGAAACAAAAAAAAGAACAGCATTGCCAAATCCCTGCCCATTTTTATGTCAGGGGAAGGCCAAGTGGCGAAGTACCAGTCCTGCGTTCCAAGTGTTGCTCAGTTTGGAGTGGCAGTCAGGGAATAAGCCAATTAGGGATGCTCACACAAACAGCTCCGGAAGGGCTTTCGCTCTTCGGTAGGCGCACTGTTGGCCAGCTGCTGCAGGTTAACAGAAGCTTTTTTTGAGTATTATTTAAAATGATTGAGTAATATCATAATAACACAGCATTCTGGCTACCATTGGTTTGTATAGCTTAAACATCGAACTATTCTATTGATAGCAATTATTTCTGCATTACCAAAGACTCAAGACAAAATAATTTGTAAAGCTTACTATATTTATGTCCTGCCTAAGCGGTCATGTTAGTAATTATCATTTTCATTTTTTTTTAATAAAACAAAGTTTACTGTGACTAACCAGTAAATTGGTGGATTTGTACTTTAATTCCAAGGTTTCATTAGGCGTTTAATGTTAAAGCCCCTTCCTCCGCGTCAGTAGGTGAAATTGCCAGTAAAGATAAAAATAACTTGCCTTGAGACCAATTCAAGCAAATGATAAATCCCTTGGACCGATCAGATACTTGTTTAAAGCCAATTAGCACAGGGGAACAAAAAAACTGTTATTTGATTTTAAAGGATTTGGTGTTTTGTATCATAATTATGTTCAATGAAATTAATTGGCAATATGTGTCCCTTTGCTTGCAAGCTCGAAACTGTAATCATAATGTGACATTTTAACCTTATAGGCTAGTGACAATGCCCCCCAAATTCTTTGAGATACACCGACCGGTAAGGTAGAACCTAAACCCTAACCAATGTTTTTCCCATCTTCTAAGGTCTCCCATACATGAAAAGTTTCTTGGCTAAAAATATTTTTACTGCTAAGATTGAAATTACAGATATTGTTATATACCTCCAAACAAAAAAAGGCCTAAAAAATATAGCCTGTCCGTATGGGAGTTAAAGACATATTAAACCTAATGCAGAATTGCATAACCACCAAGCTCTGAGAGCTTTTGAGACTATTGGCAAGTTTGTAGCCAGGGGTAGTCAATCACCTACTGGAAAAAGGCTGGATTGATATCCTGATGTATGAAAGTAGATGGAGACCTATAAACACATACCTAAAATAAGCGGACAGTGAAAAAAAATGATTTCTATGCAGAATGTTATCATTTACTTTGTAGTTTGCTTGGCCAGGCATTATCATAGGAAACACAGTAGATGGCTTGGTGGAAAAGGTGGGATTGTTGCTGAAAATCCAGCAATTACCAAAGTATGATATATGGTAATAACATAAAGATTGGTATGTCCACTCAATTAGGAGGGTGTCCAATGAAAGAAATAAACTGATATAAAATCCAAAGCTGCAAATTCAAATTAAGTAAGAGGTAGTCTGCTCTATACTACAACCATTTAATAATGACACAAATAATATAGCACATGTATATTATACTGTTATATAATCTTATACAGTTCATATGGAAACAAAGACTGAAATTGAAAGATGAACGTTTACAGTGACTACTTGTACTGTCCTCGAAACTCATAAAATGGCTGTTGAAGGATTGTCATTGCGCTAAAATCAGCCAACCAAATATAAAAATATAATATAATATATTATATATATTAAATATAAAATAAACCATGCAACCATTCGATAATTAGATGTTTTTACTGTCCCAAATGAAAGAACTCATTGCCATTGCAATGTGCTGTAGTGTTCCTATCTGAGGCGAGTTCTAGTTATGGCTTAGGACCTGGCCAATAGCACACACAGGAGACCAGGAGTCAGGATTGCAGTTTGGCATTGATGAGCCTTTAATAAAACTATTACTTAAACTATAAACATTTCATGTCACTTTCATCCACATCAATCATCAGGTGACAAATGAGTCACATTTTGGACAGGTCTGGAAAAAGAGCAAGAGCAAAACTCAGTGCAAGTCAATCCCACTGCAAGACACTGGCATTTGCGTGGTATTCATTGCATTTTTTCCATCTTTACAGTACAAGGCGTGATGTCTCTGACTTCTTTAGGTGCTGGTTCCTTCTGTGCGAACATCACAGGTTTCAATGACCCATTCTTTCTCTGAGCCTTCCATCCTCTACCAACTGGGGTCCAGAGATGCAGGCCTGCGCCAGGTGGCTGTGACCGCCACACTGCTTGTTTGATACAAGCGCTCTCAACAACATGTTGCTGGAAGGCATCTTCTGTTGGAGGTAGATTTGCTTGCAAGATGCATCTGTGGGTAGATGCAAGTGTTTAACCATCAGCTCATCCAGATTGGTGCCAAAGATTTCCAGGCCACCCTTTCTTGGCCATACAGGAGCAGGGCATATTTTCTTGCCACAGGCAAGCTTTCTTGCAGGCTTCCCAGGAAAGTCCAAACTTAGTCATTTCCTTCAGCTCACTCAGATGGGACTTCAGTTCTTGTGAGCGTGGTCTTCCCAATTTGTATAAGCTGCTTGTTGTATCCAACCTTGTGAGCGGGCATTGGCATGCAGGCAAACAATCACAAAAAGAAACCGCCGTCCAAAGCTTCTGAAGTGGATTGAACAGGACTTGGGTATGAATCTTTCCTTCAGGCCATGTTCCAGAGTTGATTGAAAACTGCCAGAGGATCAAAACATTCCTTTGCTTGTATTAGTATATCAGCAAACACCAGCACATCGTGTGTCATCCACATTTGACTATTAGGACGAGAATGTGACTTGCAAGGTGTATTGCATGTAACACCATGTCTCGTATCTGCCTTCCTCCTGCCGTCACTGTAAAGCTCTGTCAAAATGTCGATGCCTGACTTTCCTAACCCTCTTTACTGTCCTCACCATTATCAAATCCACCAAGCCAAGATAAACTCATGTTCTCTGAAGAGAGTCTTCATCGGCCCAGTACGTGTGATGTTAGTTGTACTCACAAAGCTACATAACAGCCTTGTTTCCACTTATCTAAGGTATTTTCTAAGTTTGGAAACACTTGCCTTGTCCTGTGATGATATGTGTTCTGTGGTTTGAATTGGTGCCTCTTCTTTGGCCTCTTCTAGATCTTGCACTGAGGTTTGATGGTATAGTCTGTCAAACACTACAACAACCCCACAGCTGATTGCCCCTTCCTTTCCCATTAACATTGTGATCTTTTTCCAGACACCACTCGGCCAGCGGTCGTGAATGTTTGAAAGGCCTGAATTCATGAGAGTCTGTATAAGAGCCCATGCCCAGTCGATGATGTTATGCTTGATGGTACTGTCAACATTTGGCAAAGCTCTGTGACTCTTCAACAACAGCTCCAGTTCTTGGCAAGGTCAGGCTTTAGTGTCCTTCCTCATGCTGTCCATCATCATTAAAACAAAGAGGGCGGACAAGCTGCGATTCATGAGACATCACAGTTTCCATGGACACCTCTCGCTGCTTGGAAAAACAGCCAGTAACTTTTCGGAAAGGCACATCTGAGTCCATGTGAACCTTGTCTAGACTGACTTCCAACTGATGTTTTCATATCCTTGAAGGTTGCACACTGGTTTCTTTCTCAGGCTCCCAGAAGCTCTTTGTTCTTTTTGATTTTGCAACGTTCTCAATAAAGACGGCATTCTGCTTTTGCACCATCTATGGAGGAAGCTTTCGAGAGCCCTTTTGCAAACCTTCTCAGATCAACCTGACCATTGCCAATATTGATCAATTCCTCAGCGAATGCTTTCAAGATCAAAAGGATTCTGTCTCGCTCCACAGCTTCCATTATCTTCTGTATTCTCTCTCAGTCTCTTATCCGGTTTCTGATGCTCCATGCTCCTGGTGTACTTTTTTGGCCCTTTGCTATCAGTGTCACAAAGCTCTTTCATGGCATCCACCATATTGCTGTGGTCACATGTTCTTGTCATCAGGCCATTCGGCTGAGAGCTCCCTTTCCAATGTAAAAACCCAACAACTCCACCCTGACTCTGTGGCCTTCACATTTAATGGTTTGCTCCAGTGCCTGATTCAGAGCCACACAGTGGAAGCTTCGAGCCTCAGACCGGCGAACAACAAAACCCACCTTGCTGCAATGAATGTGTATGCTTCTGGTGTTTTCATGTTCAAGAAGCTTTCATTTCTGCAAACATAGACAGGCATGTCTTGCGAATAATTGTCCTTCCAGCAGCTCTGAACCATGTGCCAATTAACTTTTCACACAGCATATCAGGTGAAGTGAATATTCAGGCTCTCGGCTTCTGAGCGAAGGATTCCGTAGCAACAGAATCAGCACCATTTAGGGAACATTATCCAGTATCCAAAGTGTGATTGCTTAAACTCCCTCATTGTGAACTTCTGGTTTTCTTCTGAATCTTCATGGAGTTTCAGTCCTCCCACCTCACCGATGAACTGTGAGCAGTGGCCTTGTCATTACCATGAAATGCATGCTGTACATCTCGCTAGGAGTTGTTCTTTGTTCTTCAGTCATTGCACATTGGCCTGTTTTTCAAGCCATGATTGGCATAGCTTTCCAGAAGACCTGACAGAGCCTCAGAGGCTTAGCTTTATTGCCTCGCTTACTCCTCTTGCCAGCTGTTTCCCTTAAGCATGTCGAGCTGTTCCCTCTTGCATAACACATCTGACTCAGTAAGTATGTCAAAAAGAGTCCACCATCGCCATACAGCGTTTCCAGATGCTTGCCAGGTGAAGCCATCGTGATTTGCATACCTCCCAGTCTCATTGTGATCTTTCCCTTGTAAAGGAAAGGGTTGCTCCACATTATCTGTTGTGCTTTTACTATTAAAATAGCAAGGGCTGCAGTCACAAGAATATGGTCCTGTCCCAGGTCTGCAGCAAGCTGTACAAAGTCTTTTTATCAAAGATGTAATAGATGGTGGACAATTCTGAGGGTGATTTCTACTTATGAAGGGCATTTGTAGAGTACACTGGCCTACTGAACAAGCAGTGTCTTGACGTGAAGGCAATTGAATGGCAGACCATGAAGCGGACATGCTGCTGATTCTCAATTACATTTCGGGAACAGCTTCCATTACCCAGAATCTCTGTCTTCAGCTGCTTTAAGACTGTGGTTTGTGTTTAGTAACTCAGGAAGTTCAGGTTGGTTCTGGTCGCTTTGTTGATTGATGTATCTTTTAATTTGAAATGAATAGGATAACTTGTGATCATAGCATTGAATATTATATCACGTTTAAAACTTCACAGCATACATTCCACTTCACTATTAAACATTTTCATCCACCCATTATATTTTAGGCGAGTTGATGTGAATAAGTGGATACCATAACATTAAAACATAAAAAAATAGTTTAAAAAAATGTCAATGTCAAAAAATAAGTTACCTGTGAAGTTGTATCTCATTCAGGTCGGAATGTGTTTTAAGGTGGTGAGGGACCTCTCTGGAAACACCGTTGCTAGGCATGTAATCTGCTGTGGAGACTTTGGCCTTCTTTCGGAACACAACAGAAGCCATAGCATGAGTTGGTATGCTTCCCATCCAGGGTATTCTTCATTTTGGTCAAAGTTGGTCCGATGGCTGGCATCAAACAATTCCATGTTCAGCGACTCATGAGGCCTGTTGGATGTAGACACCTTCTTTTCTAGTCCTTGATATCTGCAGTTTTGCTGCCACAGATGTTGAGGAAATGCCTAACTCTGTATAGGAAACACAGTGGGCCCCATTGGCACTGGAGCTCATCGATGAGTGTCTTACTACCAAAAACTCATGATGTTTAATCAAAATGGCGAGGTCCCAGTGGTGATTTGGCGTATGGATTGTGACGGCTCTGCCCAATGAGATTCATGACAGATTGCTTATCACACCACAAGATTGTCCTTCGACAGGCTGGGTTCATCATCACATGTTTGGTAAACCTCTGTTGGGCACGTGAGATCAACACACCGTTCACAAAATCATACAGGTTGTTTGGTAATACTTGCTGCATGACAAAACGTGATAGCGATCACTGCTGACATATGATTTCTGGTCATGCTCTACCTGCTCCATGCTTTTCCTCAATATGGTCTTGCAGCCCTGTGAATAATTGAGTTTCCAAGGCAAAGACTCTGACTTGTCTCTGGAGAAGGTTGTCTCATAGTCCTTCTGTATGTTCTTCAGTCTTTTCTCTGAGTTGAGCAGCTTCCTCACAGTGCACAACCTACCAAGTCATAGTCTCCGAACACCACCAGATCTGACTTTTCTGGGACGTGGAACAAATACCAGCCTGTCTTTGTAATGCTGCATCAACTTTCCCTTTAGTTTCCAGGATCCGTATTTCTTGTGTTGGACCGTGGACACATCTTCCTCAGAAATGCTCATTAGTATGTATCGTAGCTATCAGTCAAATAGTGAGAGTTCGAACTGTTCATTATCCTTGGACAAACACTGTTTTATCAATTCCCTTCAGTTAGCTTTTGATAAAAAGGGCTTCTGTCATAGACATTTGTCTGCTTCTTTTCAGATTTCTTTTCTTCGTCTGGCAGCTGCTATATTTCGTTCAGAGATGTAGAGTGTGCAAAGACACTTTTTATCCGGTATTTAGCATTTTCATATGCAAAGAGATCTGGGCATGAAAGAATCGAGATGTACATCTTCATCAAGCCTTTCAGAAGCTGCATGAAGTACCTTTTCTCTGGTGCTCGTGCCTTGTCAGTTGAAATGGCTGTCAGAGAGGTTCTGTCTAGTGCTGGCCTTCTCACAAATGAAACAATCTCTCCGTATGTTTAAATGATTGCTGTATCAGACCTACTCAGCCTTCTTGGCACAGATGTGCTCTCACTCTTCAAACATCTGCAACTTTGCTGCTTACACTGTTTTTTTCTTGCAAGTAGTTTGCTCTACATGATACATGATATGACACTTGTAATTTTGGCTGAAAAGTATGTCATCTCTATATGGAGCCAAAGTTTTTTATGATGACATCATCACTCTCTCTGCTGAGCCAAGAGTTAAGTATGCGTTGGAGGCCTTTCTACTGTGGGGTTTTGGACATAGAGGATCTTTTTTTCTTGGCCTTTTCCAAATGATTCCCACAAATGATACAAAGGATTTGGATCCAAATGTCTGTAAGACATCCTCCATAATTCAACTGACTAGGAAAAAGGAGAATATATATACATTTTAGAATTAGACATTTTTATCATAAAATGTTAAATTACACATTTCACTCAAGGGCACTGACACGATTTCAGGAAAAAGATCTAATGCGATTCTTCTCTGGTAGATATTGCACATCTATTCTATAACAAGGCAGGTGTCAAACTCAGGGCGGGGGGGGGAGTTTGACGCGCCAGGGTACCGCGTCTCAAGACGTAACGTCAACGCGTTAACGCTGAAAAATGCCGAATATGCGCCGGCGAGCCAATTGCTTTACATTAAATTGGGGACATTTACATTATACCAGGGCCGCGCGGTCGGGAATTGTTGACGGGGGGAGGACTTTTCCGTCATGCACTCGTCGGTGCAATTGGTTGTGGATGATTTCTCAGTGCCGGTATAAATAGTTGACAACATATCTCGGTTCAGTCAGAACACGCTCGTAAGAAACCCGCGGCCTTTGGCGATCACGAGACTCGCGTTTTTATGTCTGAAATCGCAATTTCGACCAGAAAACAATAAATCGTTTCAGCCCTAAAATAAAT
>OLKM01001781.1:87500-92500 GCA_900291075.1 Melanogrammus aeglefinus | reverse complement strand
CACGTATCATGAATAAACAGGGATTAGAGTTGTTAATAAGGTAAATGGATACCAAGATGCCACGGTCTCTAAGAAGTTGATACCAAGATGCCACGGTCCCTATGAAGAGAAACCTCACACGTAAGCAAAATAAGGGCAAGTTCAATGATAAGCCGTTTGCCTGCACACTGAACACCATTGTGTCCTCCGAGCTAATTTGCCTCTGAGGCTCCGCTCTCACACATCCAATGTGGGGCCTTAATTTTAGCAGGCCAAATCTATTATCCGACCCTAGGGTCAATAAAGGTCATGGTTCCTTCCCCTTGGAGGTCGCGCCACCTTGGCTCAATGTATTATGGAGTGCCGTCTAATTGGAAAATTAAAGCCATTGATTGGGACCAGAGGCCATTCTCACAGGTTTTCCCGAGCACCAATTAAAGTAGAATAAATAGCACAAAAAAGAAAACAAAGTATACTTGGAAACAATCTCACATACGTGTACGCACACACACAAACACACAGACACACAGAAACACAAATAGAAAACCCAGGGGTGTAAACTTTAACCTCGACCAAGGTCAGTCAGCAATATTCAGGCTGAAAGAGAAAGAGCAGCAGCCTCTCGGTCACAAATCATATTCTCTTGTATTAAGCACACAGCCCACCCCACACTGCTGAGAATAGTATTTAATTTGTTCCCATCGCCTGCGGGCCGTAGGGGGCTCGAACAGAACAAATATGAAGACAGGTTAGGAATGTTTTCATAAATCAAGTTGATTTGTGAAATATATAAGCTGTAAAGAAATGCCCAACATGACTGGTTATTATTTGAGAGTGATGCAAATTACGATAGTAGTCAAATAGACTATGAAATTACCTCACTGTAATCAAGCTGTGTTCTATATGAGATTGCTTTATGAATCAAGTGTTATTAGTTATTATAATAATAATGGTAATAAATACCCAAACAACATGTCACTAAAAACATGAATGATGTAAATTAGCTTCACTAGAACGATGTAATGAATCTTGGCAACACGTTGGGGATGAATTGAGCGGCAGAGCTAGACAATATATCAGGAAAAAAACATCTGACTAAACATGAGTTTAATTGAATCCAATAAAGTTATTTTTTATTTCCACGGTGCCACATGGGTTAAATGCCGGCAAGAAACAAGTGAAGAATAATTATTAAATAAGATTGTGTATTCATATTCATACATCTGTCCTAGTCATTTCCCCATCTCAATGAAAAGGGAAACAGGAAAAAAAGGATGCCATGAGGTTCAGCATTTTCATCTCCCTATATCACAAAATACAAAATAATGAACCCAACTAAACCCATAGTTCATTATAGTCCAACGTGGTTTGCCTTTAGCGCACATGCAGTGGCACGCATCCAAGTTTCCAGAATGCGTCCTATTGGCGCATCAAGTGGCTGCGGTCGCCGGAAACGCATCCCCATGCATGCAAAGGCGATCTGGTCCTTCTACTAAAACACACGCATTGGAATCATTTAGAAATCAATTAACGCTCAGTAAATCCTTACATTGTTGCTGCCTTCAAACCGAAGCGCGCGAGCGAAAATGACTTTTACTATATTTTAATAATAAAAAATGTAGGCGTGGGAAGCCTATGTTTTGGCCAATAAAATCTATAGATAAAATCACGCGTAAATTGTTAGGGCAGATGGATTTCGAAGAGCAGTTCATTAGTGCATTCATGGCAGTCTGTGTAGAAATGCACATTGAGACAGTCAGATATATGATGCATACTAAACCTTTTCAAATTATCAAATAAACCAAACCTTGGTCACGAGTGGGTAACACTCGTCCTCGGCGACTCTGTCGCGTAAACGGCGACATGTCGCAACAAGTTACATTGTTAAGGCGTTCTTCAATGGCAAATTAATGAATGCACAGATGTAATGATTCCAGGGGCTGGGGTAGGGGGGGTTACAAAGTGCGAAGAAGCTCATCATGAACGCACTGTATAACCCCGGGTTCCCTCATTCACTCATTCCTGTGCCCAATGCTCCCACACGCGATAACCGCCACAGCGTCGAACGGAAACCCTGTAGTGGGTGAAGTTGAAGGCTACTCGGAGGTTCAGTGCGAGCAGAGCCACCGGGAACTTTCCCCCCTTCAAACAAAATTGCAAAAAAGATCCAAAGTCTTACCTTTCGCCATCGATTGCCGGAAAAAAAACGTCGTTACGCAGACAAGTTTGGTCAAGGGGGACGTGTGTGTCTGGCTTATTCGACCTGTGGTCTCCCAAAAATTTAATACGATTCCTTTTTACGTTGAGCAGCTGGAGCGATGAGGCAGACTGCGTGTCTTGTGTGGAGCCACGCGCTGCTCTTTGGCGTCTCTGTTCTGGGCGCTGCGCGAGTACCGGCATGGAACGTCCCTAGTGGCGACGCGAGGAACTGCCGTGTGATCATTAATCTGTGATGAGAGGGAATAATAGTAATGGGGAAGAGTGGATGATATAATACATAGCTCGTCGTGTCATATTGGAGTGAGAAATATATATCCAAAACCGAGATTAGGACTCTGATTTATGTATTGAAAGTTATATTCACACAGTGTGTGACAATACTAGGTCCTAAACGTCCAAAGGGCTATTATATAGCACACAAGGCATATACATATAAACAGACAAACTGTCTGTGTGAGTGAATGCCGTCTAAACCTCTAACAATCCAAAATGTAATAACAAAACATAATAATAATTATTTGAGAGAATAAAAGCATGCATATAGTTGAATAGCACATTGCCTTGTGAGATGCTTCACAAAAACAAGTTACAGAGCGCAGATAAACACCGAAAGAAAAAATCCCAGGTAAAAGTTCATGCATGAATTAATCAATTCCCAGCATGATAATGTATAATTATAATCATTATGATACTCCTACCCTTTGGAGGCAGCAATGTTGCTTAGCTTTAGTGTTAGTCGAGAAAAGAAAAAAATGATGATGGACGGAAAAAGAGTGTGTTTGGGCTGGTCTTGCGTGGAGGCTAAACTGCTGATTGCCATGCGTTTTAGCACTCAAGAGCAAAAAAAGGTCCGGAATTATGATTTAACCTGAATATGTGCTAAAAGCAGAGGGGGAAATGTTGGGAGCTGGCAGTTTGAGGCTTGACTATGTGTTACTGAATGCCTTGAGTGGTACCCCTGATAATTACAGCAGAAAAGTGTGCATGCATGCATGCATGTGCGCGTGCTTGTGTTTATTTGAATACACATAAGCACATTATGTATATATGGAAACGAGAGATAAGGTGGCTGGTGGCAGGGGCAGTGTGCACACATTATTAGGACGTGTTGGAAAATGAACTGAGCCAGCCCAGATTAGAGGGGAACAGAGGTGTCCCCAGGGATCTGTGTGTGTGTGTGTGTGTGTGTGTGTGTGTGTGTGTGTGTGTGTGTGTGTGTGTGTGTGTGTGTGTGTGTGTGTGTGCGTGCGTGCGTGCGTGCGTGCGTGCGTGCGTGCGTGCGTGCGTGCGTGCGTGCGTGCGTGCGTGCGTGCGTGCGTGTGTGTGTGTGTGTGCGTGTGTGTGTGTGTTTGATATAGAGGGAAATGAGAGAGAAAAAATGGATGAATTTGCTCAAACCACCTATCAAAGTCATTGGACTTTTGACTGGCAGGCCCTTGGATCAATTAGATAAGAGCCCACAATTACAGCAATGCTACATGCAATTACTGCATGTGGCATATTGTGAATACAATGTCCTGCTGGTACACACATTTATGCCTCAAGATATCAAAGATTTTTCTTTTGTTATTGTTCTTAAGAAGCTTTATAAACAATATTCACTTTTCAATGGATAATGTCATATGCATGTTCTTTCACCACTTTGTCATGTGGCCATATATCTGATGTCCCTGGTATTTTCTGGTCTTTCTTACACTGCCACACAGCTCTTATACAGGGAAGTGCTGACTACAAGGAGCTGGCTCCTGAATATTACATTTTGCTCGGGAGCAAGGTGTTGAAACTGCGGCTGTGCCAATCGCTCACACCCATAATGGGAGGCGGGGGGGTTGGGGGTGGGGGTGGGGGGGGGGTGAGAGAGAGACCAGCAGCAACAAACATAAATATCCGTATAGCTATAGTACACAAACAGCACTGGATCAATAGCGGACAATGAGAAAGAGAGGGAGAGAGAGAGACATTTCTAGAGAGAGAGAGCGAGAGAGAGAGAGAGAGAGAGAGAGAGAGAGAGAGAGAGAGGAGAGAGAGAGAGAGAGAGAGAGAGAGAGAGAGAGAGAGAGAGAGAGAGAGAGAGAGAGACTAGATGGCCAGAGAGAGAGAGAGAGAGAGAGAGAGAGAGAGACTAACTGGCCACGAATGGGGTCAAAGAATGTCAGAATGGAAGTGATGCTCCACGGTCCTGCTGCTAGTGTACTTGTGGGCTCAGGGGGTGGCAGTGGTGGGGGGATATATGCTGTTTATTAGGTTCACGTACAAGATTGATCCAATCAATTCCCCCCTAATGATGACATCTTCCCCTGACAACCACAGCATTTTAGCAGCCATCCGTCACAGTCGTGGGCTCTGAACCCCACTCCCATCCCCCTCACCCCCCCTCCCCTCCTGCTTGTGCTTGCTTCCCCGCCACGCCAAACCTGTGCCTTAATTGATTTCAAACCCCCCCCCCCCCCTCCTCCCACCCTTTAAAATAGACCCGCTTGCTATATGCCCTGAACACAAAAAAATAAATATAGAAGCTATAGCGGGCTTCAAATTGCTTGTCATTTATGTCCACAGTATCTTTAATACCCAAGGATCAGCACAAATGTTGCGCTGTGTCTATGTAATATGTGTCAGAGCGGGCATAATAGTGTGCTCAGTAAGTTTAAAATACTCCTCAGTGCTGTCTGTGGTTGGAAGAGGAGGATTGCGAATCAGCACCCCGGACAGCTCCTCACTGCCACACAGAGCAGGAGGCGTTTGAGAAGAGGAGAGGAGAGGAGAGGAGAGGAGAGGAGAGGAGAGGAGAGGAGAGGAGAGGA
>OLKM01001781.1:45000-85000 GCA_900291075.1 Melanogrammus aeglefinus | reverse complement strand
CCAAACAACTGCATTCTCTGAACGCCGGCATGAGATTAACATTATACATTATGGACAGATGTTTGATATTTTCTTTTTTTTTGGGGGGGGGGGGGGGGGCTTCTATTTATTTTTTACGGTTGGGGAAATAAGAGGAACTTGGTAACAGCCGAGTCATCCCGACCCGTATCTGAACTATGGAGAATCATTCAGATTGTTTCTTTATCGACCAATACCCTCTGGTTGAATGTTGTTGTAGTAGTTTGAAAAGCTAAAAATAGTAGGTGTATATTCCCCTTATATACGTCATTTATTTGATTCAAATCCCCTCAGAGGTATATTACATCCTAGGGTGAAAAGCAGTTATTTCCGAAAGAGAGGTACTCTGGGCACATTATATTACTGAGGCATAGCATTGTATGGGAAGGGGTGAAATCGGATATGTTGGCTTGTTTGGAGCACAAAGGACTTTATTGCTCACTGGTCTATTTTCAGAAAGACATGACGAGAAACTATCAGGGGTTTCTGTTCATAACAGGATTCAATAGCCATCGGTTGGAAGTGGGAAGAAAAAGAGTGCATTACATGAAACTTGTATTGATGTTTATTTAGAACACCATAATGCACTGGAAGGATGCCTTGTTTCCACAGTTATGTATTTTTTCTTTCTAACCCTTTTTACAGGAAAGTGAAGTCTGTATACAATTCTTAAACTTAATGCCATTAAGGGGACTTTCTACATTTTCTTCTAATCTTGTAAAGAAACAAAATATATAACCGTGGCATTGTATTGGGATAGAATGAATGTATATGCATAGGGTAAGGGAAAGTCACATTTATATTGCTGCAAACTCTAAAATAATTACTATTGCATTATGTGCCTGTGATTTAACCATGGCAACTGGCAGACTGGTAAATGGAAAGAATGAGGATCTAGAAGATTTTTTCGTTTTGTGTCAGTAGAGGAACCTTTTAAATCCCCTAAAAAATATTTGGCAGCCATTACATTGTTGTGTGTATGTGTTCATGTATGTGTGTGTACGTGTCTTTATGTGTGTGTGTGTGTGTGTGTGTGTGTGTGTGTGTGTGTGTGTGTGTGTGTGTGTGTGTGTGTGTGTGTGTGTGTGTGTGTGTGTGTGTGTGTGTGTGTGTGTGTGTGTGTGTGTGTGTGTGTGTGTGTGTGTGTGTATAATGTATATTGTAATAATATAAAATATCATATTGTGTTGCCCCATTGACAATAAAAGCATGGTAGGGTTAGCGATGTGTCAAGAATATCAACAGAGTTCCACATGTCTCCAATATATTATAATGCGTTTCTAGAAGCACAAAGCAGTGATGTATCAACATGTTTCAGCAGTGAAGTGCCCTGTGAGAGTGTCGGTGAACAAAAGGTCAATATGTGTGCCATTGAAACCTTATGAACGGACCCCTGCTCTCAGCTGGCATTGTCTGTGCTGCGTTAGCGACCGCTTGGTTTTGACACAAGGTCAGGGGGAGCTGTGATTGACGCGTGCCATTACCGCCTGTGGCCGCACGGAACCCCGTGTTGCCAGGTCCGGCCACACCCCCCCCCCCCCCCCCCACCCACCCACCCCCCCATCCTCCTCTGGACGGGATGTCGGATGACGATCGGTCATTGACAGCGTTGCCACGGCGCCCCTTGGTCTGACACGAGCGGACGACCCTGATGGATCGAGCGTCGCACAAAGCAGGCGAAGGTACTTTTTGTATGTACGTATAGTTCCGACCTCAGCACTGAATAAACAGCTATAGCATCCAACGCGTTCCCGAAAGGAATGAAAAGATGGGGGGGGGGGGGAGTGAGGAAGAGACAGAGAGAGACGGAGATGACAGCATTATGGTTTATATGATTTATATGAATGTGAATTAATTAATACACCCAATCTTGATGTTTCTGGTGGTATTCCTTACTGTATAGCCTACTGACCAACCACACACACTTTCCACAGGCCCTAATGGGCAACTGGGATATTTCAACATTACCGAATTCATCCTTTTTTTTTTGAAGCCAAAAAAAGACTTGTTGCGGCAACCTTTTGGTCTGTGTTGGACTATGCCGATGTTTTAGATATGAATGCATCTTCAAAATGCCTACAGTCTTTGGAGACGGTCTATCATGGAGCACTGAGATTTGTTACTAATTTTAAAACCCTCACGCACCACTGCTCTTTGTATGCTCGAGTTGGATGGTTTGCCCTGCCCACCCGCAGACTGCATCATTGGCATATCCTAATTTATAAGACTATCCTCGGTGTTCTTCCTGCATACTTGCAGAAGTATGTAATTCGGAAAAGCACAGGAGCTTATCAGCTCCGCTCTGAGGACTTGTTTTAGTGACTGTGCCTTAGAGTCCGTACTGAACTGGGGAAAAGGGCATTTAGGCATTTTTTTTCATGGAACCAGCTGTAAAATGCATTAAAACTTAAGGAGCTGGTTTCTATAAACAGGTTTAAATCCTTTCTTAATGATGTTGATGCTGGCTCTTCTGTCTGTACATGCTTTGTTTGATGATGTTCTGACCGTGACTCTATATGTTCAGTGTTGTTTTTTAAATTGTTGTCTGTAACTGCTGCCCATCTTGGCAAGGACTCTCTTGTAAAAGAGATTTTTAATCTCAATGAGACTTCTCCTGGTTAAATAAAGGTTAAATAAAAAAAATGAAAAAAATACAACACAAGGCCGTTTATATATATATTATATATTTTCTCACAGTCAAGGACAACATGTTAAAGAAAACTTTTAGTTTATTCCTGAGAAATATATCCACCACGCCGGGTAACTGCTGAATATGGAAACGCTGAGCCCCAAGTCCAGAACATTGCCTGTTATTTTTTACCTTGTACATAATGTCTTATTTTCACCTTCAAGATGCTTTTATCCACATAAAATGTCTGTTCTTAAATTATATTACACAAACCCTGTTTTCCAGACCAGGATGCATTACCATGGAATCACATATATGTGAGAGAAAACATTAGCCTAGGAATTTTTTTATTCATATTTCTATCCATTTCATTTTATTTCCAATGAGTCATGCCTCAGTATTATATTGCAATTACAGTTAAGTTGCACCTCTAGTAGTCAATCAATTGTAATCCTCCGACAGAGATGATTGATTTGATTTTCAGAAGCCTCCTCTCACGCAAATGTGCGCTCCATAAAAAATATTTTAATTTCTTCTATTAATTAGGAGAAATAGAATCGTCACAGATAAATGGAAATGTCCACAGCTATATTTGTGAACATTATGAAGCTGTTATTTTCCATTTTGTCCCACACCAACACTCCACTATCAGAGGCCTTCATTTTGTGGAGAAAAAAATATAACAAATTAAAAACTAATGTTTGGAAAAACACATTTCAGCCAGTTGATCCAAACCCCACATTTCCTTCAGTTTTATCTTTTGAATAATGTTACTGACAAAATACCGCTGGTTCAGGTAATGTTGCATGCAGTGTAGTTAAATGTTAACAGTGTAGTTAAAATAAGTGTGTGTGTGTGTGTGTGTGTGTGTGTGTGTGTGTGTGTGTGTGTGTGTGTGTGTGTGTGTGTGTGTGTGTGTGTGTGTGTGTGTGTGTGTGCTGGTGTGTGTGTGTGTGTGTGTGTGTGTGTGTGTGTGTGTGTGTGTGTGTGTGTGTGTGTGTGTGTGTGTGTGTGTGTGTGTGTGTGTGTGTGTGTGTGTTTTTGGGTTGTGTGTGTGTGTGTGTGTGTGTGTGTGTGTGTGTGTGTGTGTGTGTGTGTGTGTGTGTGTGTGTGTGTGTGTGTGTGTGTGTGTGTGTGTGTGTGTGTGTGTGTGTGTGTGTGTGTGTGTGTGTGTCAGTGCGTGTGTGTGTGTGTGTGTGTGTGTGCATGTGTGCGTGCGTGTATGTGTCTGCGCGTGTGTGTGTATGCGCATACACATAACACCCATTACCAACCCATGTCCATAACTGGCATGTTGCGACATTAATGTTGATGGCAGTGATTCAAGAATATGCTGACCTCACCGCAATTTCCACTAGATCAATATGGAAGACGTGTATGTAGATGCTACGTCATTAAATCTATCTGGTTTGTTTAGTGTCTGGGGTTTTGGGGAAATAGGTTTCTGAGCTGATCTGAAAAAAGGTATATCTATAGAAATAAAAATTGTGACCATAAACCATAATCATTCTGCCCCTCCCTCTCACCATTGTTTTTTCTCATTTATGCTGACTTTGGATTATAGCAGGTGTCGTGTCTGTTTCAGACAGACTCATGCATTACTTTTAATGGATTCCATAGGGGAGACAGAGTAGATTTAAACCCTATTGTATGGCACTGAGGCCACAACGTGGAATGTAAATGTGCTGCTGTTGTTGCACTCTGCCGCCCCCCTGCACCCCGTCTGCGCAATAAGTGCACGCGTGGCACTGCATCTTATTAACGTCTTCATCTGTGGGTCTGGAAAATAGGAATAAAACGCATGAGCACATTCAATCAGAAAGCTCTTCAATATCCCCCAAGCCCAAACATTAGCCACGATGCAGCGTGCATATTAATATTCACAGGGCGCTAATGCGTTTGACCCTGGGATCACTGTTCTCGATTTAGGCAGTGTTTGAAGCTCCCTTGATCCAATGTTTGAACCTAAAACGGAGAAGAAAGGGCTCAGACTGTGGCAAAAAGCAACAATGGGTGTTAAGTGGCAATGGCAAAGATTCCTCGGAAACCAGAAAACAACTTATGGAAGGTAATGGACCCTAAAAGAAATGTTTAAAACCTAAGAATTACACATCTCAGACCAAACTCATTGTCTTCATATTGAACTTTAAGTACTCACCACGCAGCAAAATATACATAGGTAGTTTATTTTTCCAAACTGCGTTATTGCATAATTTATTACCCTATTCCGCTGGCTGTCGATAGCACAGACAGTCTGGTGCACAAAAACCCAAGAACACCCAGACACTAAGGTTGGAGAAGAAGAAAACAAAAGAAACGAAGAGATACAGGCGCTTCCTAAGCGCCGACTGCTGAGTCATCTCTTTGCTTCTCACTCCCTTTAAACACCAAACTCTTCCTCACCCAGGCTGCACACACACACACACACACGCACGCACGCACGCACGCACGCACGCACGCACGCACGCACGCACGCACGCACGCACGCACGCACGCACACACGCACGCACGCACGCACGCACGCACGCACACACACACACACACACACACACACACACACACACACACACACACACACACACACACACACAGACACACACAGAAACATATGCAAACACACAGAAACGCACACACACACACACACACACACACACACACACACACACACACACACACACACACACACACACACACACACACACACACACACACACACATAGACACACACAGAAACATATACAAACACACAGAAACACACACACACACACACACACACAGACACACACACACACTCACACACACACACAACCTAAAAGAAGGCCTCTCATTGCATCACACACACAACATCCACATGCTTGATAGGAGACCTGTCTTTGTTGGAATCTGGATAGATAAAGCCATTCATCTTGTTCTGGCATATATTATGGTTTACGCACACACACACAACAATGTTCTCCACTCACTAAGGCCGTGACGTAGAAAGAGTAGAGGAATAATTCTTTGTGGTACGTGTACGCCTGACGAGAAGATAGGTGATGCTAAATCAATACTAAATTTCCCCCATGAACAGAATATTGTGACTGTAGATTTATGTTTAATCCTGTTAAAACTATTACATTGTTTTCTTAAAGTGTGATGGTAATAATGGTGATAAACAACATTATGATGTAATAGATTGTTACAACATAAGGTTGATTGTTTTCTGTTGGCGGGGATTTGGCATTAATTATCCACCGATCTGATTGGCCAACAATATCATAAGTTCGAAACAATTCTATAATGATATTCAATGAGTGGGACAATAATTGTTGATCTTGTGGAAGGCATATTTTGGGATGTCACAATGCACTTGCAAAGTGATTTCTTCAAACAATGTCAAAATGAGAAATGGGCCCAAACTGAGACAGTACATTTATAATCTGCCATTGTATTCGGATTACCCCTAACATAAAGTAATACTGGGGGGCAATAGGCAATGCAATGAAGACCGAGTCAATATTATAATTAAACACTGCACATTTACCTATTGCAGGGAAACAAAAAATATGACCTATATTATTAATTAATGCTTATATATATATATATATATATATATATATATATATATATATATATATATATAATATATATATATATATATATACAAAACTAACATTATAACTTTAAACACAAAAATAAGAAAATGAATCCCTAGGAAGACCGACAATTGTTGGCCACTTGTCGTTGGCCACTGGGAGCATTTGAAATACCATTCCAAACAATTACATGCACATGCATTTAAACATAAGTCCGACTGCCAAATTAGCTTCTGTAAACTTAAAAAACAGGCCTCACAGGCCGATCCATTAGGTCTCCCAATTGTACCAACAGTAGTTAGTTAGATTATATAATCTTTCTGCTACAAAGCGCACGTTTCTGTCCGGCTTTGGCAATCACAAAATAATTCCCATTAGCCCGATTCCCTTTCCTCATTATGCCTACTGAACATGTTTTTCTTTCACAGTAAACAACAAGCAGCAATCATTCGATATTTCTGCGAATATGGGCAGACGGCATGGGAAAAGAAACGCAGCTCTGAGGCTACATACCCCGGCAATGGTTATTAATTCAATTTAGTTGCGCTCATAATTTCTGGTAAATGTATTCTGCTGACTGATTTGCTTTTGTAATGGCCTAATAGTGTGCCACTACAATGCTCACTGGCCTGAAATGGATAGAGATGGGGGACATATCGATTCAGAAGGCTTCTTCTGTGAGCCAAACGATCAAATAAAGAGATTCCATTGGCTTTCTCGTTTTCTTAGAAGAATGCTTTAACATAAATGCATGCAGATAAATAAAATTATTTGAGTGAAAGGCAGACAGCTCTTAGGTAATGGTTGTATTTCGATGGTTATGAAATAAGAAATGCATGTCACTAAGAGAATTCCCTATACTCAGTTCCACCCAAGCACTAGAAGTAATACATGCTGCCGAATGCAAGATGACGGAGAAACAGAGCGTTCTCGGCCAGCCGGTCATCAGGTTAATATGCACTAGGAAAAAAAGCTAAACAGAAATGTCAAAGCATTGTTCGGCAGTCAGTACAATGGTTACCTGTACACGAGCCGAAACACCTTGAAACCGACACAGCATTTTCCATGCGAGCTATGTGAATGACATTTCTCGGGTCGTGCTCTCTTTGACTCCCCGGGCCCCTGCATCAGAAGGGACGCCCATATGCTTTAAGCAGCCCGGGCATCACACACACTACATCTCAGACTGTGTCGGGGAGACGGAGAGGGGCCATTAAAAGGGAGCACTTTTGGGTTCGTCGTTCACACCCTCCCACACACTCTGTTCTCCTCTTGGCTGACAGTTGTGTAGTTACGGTCTGTCTGCGGAGAACAGAAAAAAAGCTCACTGTTCGTAGCGCTATTTCATTTCACATTACATCTTTTCCTTTTTTAATACTCTGTCCTTAGTCTCTGTCAGATGTTTTTTGTTGTCGTTTGTTGTTGTTGTTGTTGTTGTTGTGGGCACAGGGGAGTGAAATAGGTTTGATAGTGGGGTGCAAATTATAGATCTACAAAAGCTACAATTTTGAACCACATGTAGTTCCATAAAGGACAGTGTGGATCCTTTATGTACTGCATACTCCTTTCAAAAAAGGAGTATGCACCAAGGAGCAATCTTTTTTTGAAAATCGAACTGGAATGCATATAGGTCATTTATATACTTTATGTGAGCATGAAGACCTATGGACAGAAATACACCATAACTGTTTTTTGCATTAAAGTGGTTGCTTACCTTAAAGCGGGTTTGTCCCCAGTATTCCTGCTTTAAGACACAGACACATTCACACCCACACACACAATCACAGGGTTTACAGGTACAAAATAAAAAGTATAGAAGAAACCAAACTCAAATTTTATAAAAAAAAATTAAGTGAAAATGGCCATCATGACCTATTGGGATATATATAATCATGGGTCTGAACTTCATTTGGTGTATTGAAACATGGACGGTTCTGAACTGCACAAACAATTGAAGGGAAGGTGGCGTCGACAGATAAACCTTAAACAGTAAGGGCCCTATTTTAACGGTCTGAAACGCAAGTGAGAAGTGCCAAGCGCAAGTAGCTTTGTTGGCGGTTCTATGGCGATGTCGCTAGTTTACCGGCGCAAAATCTAAAAAGGGTTGGTCTGAAGTAGCCTAATTACCCTTGGGTGTGGTTTGGGCGTAACGTGCAATAAACCAATGAGAGTGCCAGCTCCCATCCCCTTTAAGAGCCATGAGCGCACTTGAATCTGACGAGTTGATAGTTTGACGGCGTGGCTGCAGTCTCCGATGAGACAGATGCACATGAATTTCGAACGTCAAATGGCTCAGTTTATGGCCAAATAATATGTCCTAATTCACACATGGAATAAGGTTTTCTTCCACAACTTCAGAAATACTGAGTCCTCAAATAAATTTCGGCAAAGAAAACGTATATGATGTAACATGATATGCGGTAAGTGTGGTTCTATTTAATGATATACACAATACATTATAAACATTGTTTCTTATCAGTATTGTTTGCATTATCGGTATCGAAATGTGTTCCTAATATGCATGTGTCCCCCTGTTAATATACATTGCCATGGACTGTATTATGCGTTACGTGTTTAGTTTGCATGTGTTTAAATAGATGTACACACACACGCACGCCTGCATTCATTAATTATTTTACACATACATACACGCACGCCCACATTCATTCATTCTTTTTAACACTCACTCGCGGTAAACAATGTTTTCTCACGATCAAATACTCATCAATCCTAAAAGTTATGGGCATGTGCACGATATCTGTGTCAAGAAAATATGTGTTTGCTGTACGGTGTTTGCAGATGCATTGATTTAAAAGTACAACTTATTACCGCTGTATCAGCTGTTCTTTCCCAAATAATTTACCAAGAATGTGTGGCTAGGTAAATGAGAGAAGCAAATTGTATGCGCGAGGTGCCCAAGCAACATTATGCATGCGCCCTTAAAATAGCATCTGAACAACGCTCCACTGACTTTAAACCAGGTATTTCCTGGTTTGTGGCGCAAGTGGTTTCTGAAACTGCAAAATAGCACCAGGGAACGTTTGCGCCAGAACACGCATCCTCCTTTCTCTTGGGCCTCTTGGGGCGCAAGATCATTCGCTAATCTACCGAGTGTGGCGCAGGAGGGAAAAGAACGCTCTGTGCTAGTTGTAAACTAGCAATGCGCCAGGGATTAAGTCAATTGCGCCGCATGTAAGATAGGGTCCTAAGAGTGAGAGAGGAAGTCATTGTGTCGTCGAAAAAAAAACATTCTTATTTTTTGCCCCTTATGAATTCTCTTCTTCCCCTACCCATCTTATTTTCCTTCTATAGAATGTTCCTCCTCTCCTCCTCTTAATCTCCATCTCCTCTTCGTCATCTTTTGGCAATCTGCAGAGAGAGAGGGACAACACAGCAGGATCGGATTATGCTCCACTGTAAGTCTGCACACAGCTTTAGAGATTTGTGTGTGATATCGACCATCCACAATAGCAATGAAGCCGTTTGGTCTCAATGACCAGGTCATTATGTCCCGGATACAGGTGAGAATCCAATAATAGTCATCACACAGCCAGGGGAATATATGTTGATGATTGCCTCTGTGATTGGCAGGACTTAAATGGCATCCAGAAAATGGAACGCAAGGGACTCACATAAATAGTACTGGGTACTGGGTAATCCACTGGGTACTGGGTAATCCACCTGATTGCTGAGGGGCTGCAGGTGTGTCTGACCAGTCCGATAGGGAGGGTGGTACCTGGAACCGCACACAAGACAGCAGAGGAAAAACACACACGTAACAAATTGTCATGCATTCATGCAAATACTCATAACTGTTTTCTGCATAATATTTACCTGTTGAATAATTATTTTTATTTTACCTCAAGGCTCAGGGGATGGAGGTCTCTCTTTCTGTGTGTTTCTCTGTCTGTCTATGTCTGTCTGTCTGTCTCTGTCTGTCTGTTTATCAATCTGTCTGTCTCTGTCTGTCTGTCAATCTGTCTGTCTTGCATGAAATCAAATCAGGATTCATGCCAGTGCACAATGTTCATATCCAAGATACTGGTTAGCTCGGCATGACCAGCAGTCAAACACACACACACACACACACACACACACACACACACACACACACACACACACACACACACACACACACACACACACACACGCACACACACACACACACACATACACACACACACACACACACACACACACACACACACACACACACACACACACACACACACACACACACACACACACACACACACACACACACACACACACAGAAGCACACACACACACACGCACACACACAAACACACACAAACATTTGATTATTTTAAACCATTTCCTGAAAACAAATGCTTATATTTCAATGTTAATATGTATTATTAGCCCTGTCTTGTGCTCTCTATGAAGCCCTTGTATGGCAACATTGAGGCACATAAACCTACTTTTGAATTAAACATATTAGCCTAGATTTTTATGCAGATAACCAAACAGCTGCTTGACGTCATATTTTATTCAATATTCAGTACTGCAGTTGCTGTTCAAATTTGTAGAAACTCTTCAAGTGGAATGTCTCAGTGTTGGGGGACGTTGGGGGACGTAGCTGAGTACTGGTGCTGGTCACTGTTGTACTGGTAGTACTGGTTTTCCTGGTTCAAGTTGGACCTGTTGTAGGACACCAACGATAGCTTAAGCTACTACCAACCATGTTGACGATTGCATTGTAGGTAGTCCTGTATATCAACAATTACATCAAAAAGTGCATATTCATTTCAAAGAAAGGGAGCATACCGCATTCAGTAAGTCAACAAAAAGTTTATCTAAAAGTGTCAAATCATACTTTTGTCAAATCATTATGGTGGTAATTTTACAATCATTGGCTGTGATAGTCCTTGGAGTATAACTGTGGGACTTTATCAGACTATATTAAACATCCTTCTCCTGTTTCTCCTTATATTTGCCTTTGTCTTTCTCCGGCTCTTCCTTCCCTTTTTTTCCTTTCCTTTTTATGTGCGATTCTTTTTATGTGCTAGTATGTCTTTCCTTCTCCTTTCTCCTCTCCCCCCTACTCCCTTTCTCTTACTTCACCGCTCTTCTTCTTTCTTCTACCATTCCTCACCTTACTGTGTATTCTCCACCAAGCATGCTTCAAAGTTCCCCCTCCTCTCAGAAATCCTCTTTCTCACATTTCTCCTCTCCTGAACCATGCTCTCTCCCTCCTCCTCCTCCTCCTAAAATCCTATCTCCTTCTCTTAAGCCCATCTCCCAAAGTGGACAGTGGACTAAAAAATATACTCCACAAAAATAGACTCCAGGTCTATGAAGAAAGTGTTTACGAGTCTGGTCCGCATCCTAAAAACAGTGCAGACACCCATCCAGACATCCAGGCCTGTTGTGGATGTCTGGTGTAGTTGGTCATAGCTGAGTACTGTTGGTCAGACTCTCTCTCTCTCTCTCTCTCTCTCTCTCTCTCTCTCTCTCTCTCTCTCTCTCTCTCTCTCTCTCTCTTCTCTCTCTCTCTTCTCTCTCTCTCTCTCTCTCTCTCTCTCTCTCTCTCTCTCTCTCTCTCTCTCTCTCTCTCTCTCTCTCTCTCTCTCTCTCTCTCTCTCTCTCTCTCCACTTTCAGTTACACTGTAAACATAATCACTTACACAAATAAAAAAAAGTAAATGACCATCATTGGTCAGATAGCTCATGGACAAAAAGGAATATTTTCCCAAATATCTTTGGATCATTTTAAGCTGAGGGACCATTTCCCGAATACCACAAAGACGTATTTTTCTAGCTATACTAGAATTCGGATAGAATGTCAATTCAAATACACTCCAACCCCGCATCTCAGGAAGGCTGTATCTTTAGGATGGCTTTCCACTGGAAAGCCAACCTGAGAGACGTGGGTAAGATATTGACGCTCTCATGCTGTAGTTAAGGTTCCCCTTGTGCACCCATCTGTGTGAGGGCTACACAGAGCGAGAGTGCGACTACCACGTGAGCACCAGTGCTCCGCTGCTACAGGCACGCAAGGGCTGACCCCACTTCAACACCCCCAACCCTGCTCCGCCTGTGTGTGCCGGAGTATTTTCTTATATTGCTGACTCATTGTTTGGGTTTTGAGAACACACAGCAAATATACATTAGACTGACACACATTAGTTGAATCTGATGCTGCGTCTTGCACTTGGAAGATGTATCCATGTATCAAGTCCCAAAGGCCTAGCAGTTACAATCAGAAGTCACGCAATGTAGCCTATTAGTTATCATAAGCCTATGAGATTGGGCTGTTTTATTTGTTTGAGGGGTTACACAAGGAAAGTCTTAAATTGTTGACTAGGAGATAAGGTAGGATATAATAATGTTACCAATAATTAATTTACTTTTTTAATAACTTAATAGCGACTTTAATTAAGTGATATATAAAGCCAAACGTGATTTATTTGTTCAGGAGACATTTCGTTTGTTTTAAAAAGATGGAACAAACACGTAATAATGTCTGTTATGATGAATTCAGGAACATATTTCTAGATCCGATTTTTTAATTTAGTTCCGAAAATTCTTGTAATCACATACGAAAAGATTGAACTCATATTTCCCAGCGGGAAACTCAATGTCCTGTGCAGCTGTGCCATTATATGAACAAATAAAACAAATATTTGAACGAATAAAAACAATCAAGCAGTTTTCTCTCAGTTGAATGATCAGTTTGAAAGAGATTTAATATATTTGGTGTAGGCCTACTTAATATATTGTAGGTTATAATATATATACAGGCAGAGCACAGATTTATTTTTATTTTAGTGCTATCCTGACTGACCCCTTCTGTTTCAGCATAGCACCTCTCTGCGGTGAACCAGGGTCTGCATGGCTGTTCTGCTGACCTCAGCCTTCGTCTTTGCCTTCATGGGCCGCGCTTCTTTGGCATTCCATCTTGCATCGTTTTTTATCTCTTGCAGATGTGGGCTTGTGTCTTTTTAGCATGGACAGGAGCTTGCGATCTTTTACCCTGCAAGTCATTGTTTGCCTGGGGCGTACGCAAGTGTCACTGACACGGCCACTGTTCATATTCATCCTGTGAACCGGGCCATTCACTTTCTCTTCTGATTCTGTTACATGAGGGTTGCAGGGGCAGGAGGGGAAGCAGGGCGACATCCTCCTGGTCATCCTCGATGATATCTGGGCGTCCCTACAGAAAGTCCTTCTCCATGGTCCTCTCCAAAGTTCCCCCACACCCCCAACACTGCTCGTCCAGCCGCCACAGCTTGAGTCGGGCATGATGTCCAGTCCCAGTCCGGAGAGCCCTGATTGTTCTGCAATGGCCCCTGAACAGGGTCCCTTCAGAGCCTAACCTCCGGTGGGAGGAGGTGCAAGTTCAAATCCATCCAGATCGGTGACTCACTATCAGATGGGTTTGAGTCACCTGAGTGTCTAACACAGAACTGGTCTGATTAATTTTTTTTTGTGTTTGACGCAGATTATGTTTTTTAGGGACAAACCGTATAGCAAACCCAATAATAAGCCATGCACCGCTGAGGTCCAGATCAGGCAGGCTGTCACTGTCTGCCCTGTCCAGGGGTCATTACAGACGTGAGCAAGTCCCCCAAAAGTATGATGTGGTGGGAAGGTAGATCCTTAAGCAAGGCCCCACCGACCTACTGCCATCATTTCAACTTTTCCTACACCTTCTCCTGCCCCGAGGACTGAATCTCTTTATTGATCAGCAATGTTTTGCAACATACATACATGTATACAACATACAGGCCTACACACACTCATATATAAAATTAACACAAATACACACAAACACACACACACACACACACACACACACACACACACACACACACACACACACACACACACACACACACACACACACACACACACACACACACACACACACACATAAACACATACATACACAAGCATAGACACAATCCCCCCCCACACACAAATACGCACGCACGCACACCACACACGCACACACACACACACACACACACACACACACACACACACACACACACACACACACACACACACACACACACACACACACACACACACACACACACACACACACACACACACACACACACACACACACACACACACACACACACACACACACACACACACACACACACACACACACACACACACACAGTCAACTTTTCTCAATGCATAAACATTCAAGGATGTGTATGCCAACTTCTGCAGACTGTGAGCAATGTGTTTCTGTACGACCCCACTAATCCTTTGTTGAGGACAGACAGGGAACAAACACACAACCTAAAGAGTGCTGACATGCAGCTTGTATATGGATGATTCTGGGGCACAAGGCTAATCTTGATCAATCACAGTACGCTTCAGTCTTCATTCAATGTTCCCATTTGGTCCTTCCTTATCCTTCACTTACGAATAATGAAGTTATACTATATGCTGTTATACTATTGTGTAGTTACCTTTCCTAACTCCATTCTAGATCAATTCCTAATATTCAGAAGAGTATCCTGTACGGATTATAGTATATAAATGGGTATTAATGTAATGTGTCCTCAGAGGGCCTCTTAGGCTTTAAACGTGTCTTTGCAACTCAACATTTGAACTTCCTCCGACTCCTATCTGGAGGACTCAACTTCTGTCCCCAGCAGCGATGTTGATGCCTCTAAAGTGTAAAATAGAAAAACACAAACATTCCCAGTGTGCACCACAGCAGAAAACGCAGTCCTGGATAACAGAGGAATCAGAAATATAGCCGGCTAGTTCTGCCCCGCGTGCAGGAGCTGCTGTAAACAAAACTTTGAACAGAATGCTTAAGAGCCAGTAGGGAAGCTTTGGAAGTCAGCCTCCCTTTTATGACTTCATTTTGATTTCATAAAACAACAATGACAACTCTGTTTTAAATGTATGCACATAAAGTGTAACCAAAGTAGTTCTGGTGAAGCTCATGGAAATATCAGCTTGCCTTCGAAGTTCAACAGCCCGATAGCATCTAGAGATTGAAACATCTTGCCTTTGCATCCTCCCCAGGTCTCCACAACCAAGTGTGTGTGTGTGGGTGTGTCTGTGAGGGCCTGTGTGTATGTGCCTGTCTATGTGTGTGTGTGGTCGCATCTGTGAGTGCCTGTGTGTATGTGCCTGTCTATGTGTGTGTGTGTGTTATGTCAGTGTATGTTCTGTCATGTGTTTGTGTGTGTGTGCGTGTGTGTGTGTTTGTGCCTTTTGTCTGAGCATGTGTATGTACATGCGTGCATGCTTGTGTCTTTGTCTGTGTCTGAGTGCATGTGTGTGTGTTTGTGTGTGCTTATTGTGTGTGTGTGTGAGTGTGACCACCAGCGATGACACGTCCACAAATACAGAAACTGCGTGTACCACTGACATCATCAGAATGTGTTACTCCCCCGTTTCGACTCTCTGTCCCTGTGCTCCAATATTAAGATTGAAAATTTCTGAACTACTTCCTTTGAATCAAAGTAATTGCTCAGCATTTTAAGTCACATTTCACAGGCGGCGGATAACTGTGCAGTGTAGTGAAGCATAGAATGAGACTTATGGGTTTGAGAATGTGTAGTCTAAATGTGTGCACGTGTTTGTGTGTGTGTCTGTGTTATATATATTCTCTTCATATGGAAGCATTCACAAGTCTCCCCATTTTTCACTCCTCTTTCCCACGCCCCATTCAATCGCCTTGCCTCCTCTCTCTCTCTCTCTCTCTCTCTCTCTCTCTCTCTCTCTCTCTCTCTCTCTCTCTCTCTCTCTCTCTCTCTCTCTCTCTCTCTCTCTCTCTCTCTCTCTCTCTCTCTCTCTCTCTCTCTCTCTCTCTCTCTCTCTCTCTCTCTCTCTCTTTCTCTCTCTCTCTCTGCTTCTCAATGTAAAGGTCATGCGTGCGCCCTCTGGGTAGCTATTAATGAGGAACCATCCACCGGGTCTTATTAAACCATAATGACAGACAGGCACCTGGCTGGACGCCTCTGTGGGCTGAGCTCATACCATCATCTGCACAGGGAATCTTTAATCCAGGGCTGTAAGTGAAATAAAAGACCCCGGTGGGGCTTCACCTGTTGATCATCCACCCAACGTCTCCAATGAATGGAGCTTTGTGTTAAGCCTTCCTTTCTTTGGATCTGTTTGATGCATGTCATCTATTACATTTGTGTCATGTTTTTCATCCATGATATATATGACATACTGCATGTATGACAGTGACCAGTAGTCGTGTGTTTGTGTGTTTGCATGTGTGTTTGACGGTGTGAGTGCATGGGCTTGTGTGCATGTGCACATGGGTGTGTTAGTTTCTGTGTGCCCTGCACACACTCTGTGGAAAAAACTTTTTTGATGGAAATTAAAACTTTACATCTCCTACTAAATCTATATTTGGTACTTAATCCATACCCAGTACTAAATCCCTATCTGAGTGTAACTGTGTGTAAATCAGGCTGGCCGTACACATGAGCAGCAAATATAAAGTGGAGAAGAAGCACAGTGTTTCTAATCTTCCACCACACATGCCTAACTGAGGAATATGCGAAGGTCATTTTAGCAAGCAGAGATTATAGGTGGTTTAAGGTGTAATCAATCATGGGGCTGATTGGATTCACTCTCGATTAGACTATTTCTGTGATAAGACACATTGGTTGCTTAGTTTTATCCGTTTGTGGGTCGGTGCGTGTAAAACAGAGTGATAGGCATTTTGGTGAGTTGTATCTAATTCATTTCTGTCATTGTGACCTTTCCAAATAAACAAACACAAGGAATCGTATCGAAACGTTGCAGCACCCGTCCGAGCCATCGCAATCGAGTAAGCTGAGGAGATGCTTCTTCTGGGTAACCTTTGGAGATTCTCAACAGAGCATGTATTTTCCTCAGAACATCTGACACAGGGCAACACACCGGGATCCTCTTGGAGGGACTGAACTCTGTCCATAAGACACCACGATGGAACACCCATCACTGAGGACAATTTGCCTCAGGTGTGCGGCCAGGATGGAAGCCTCTTGAAAGAAGAGGAGACACCTGGCCATACGCCCCAATTGTATGACCCTCCTCCAGTTGGACACGGGTGGCGGTGTGTGGAGGAACCAAAACAGGTGCACTCGTGTTGATTTATTTATATTTTCTTCACTTGCAGTCGTTGCACATTTTGCCGTGGGATACTCAGAGGTTGGACACGCAAGGTGTTAGCGTGGAGGCTTAGCATGGGTGATCCGGCCTGGGCCAGCGGTGTTAGTTAGATTAACATCCAGAAGCCAGAGGAGCAGAGCGCAGTGGCAGTGCAGCGGGCCAGTAAACGGGATTGGGAAGCCTCTGCCTCCTCCGCCGCCGGGGGGGTGGGGGGGGCAGCTCTCAGAGAGCAGATCAGAGAAGGCTTTGTAGACTTTCAGCAGGGGATCATTTCCTGCACACAGGATCTGTACCTGTGGTGTGGGGGTGTTTGTGGGCGTTTGTGGGCGTGTGTGTGTGTGTGTGTGTGTGTGTGTGTGTGTGTGTGTGTGTGTGTGTGTGTGTGTGTGTGTGTGTGTGTGTGTGTGTGTGTGTGTGGTGTGTGTGTGTGTGTGTGTGTGTTGTGTGTGTGTGTGTGTGTGTGTGTGTGTGTGTGCGTGTGTGTGTGTGTGTGTGTGGGGGGGGGGTGGTGTGTGTGTGTGTGTGTGTGGGCGTGTGTGTGTGTGGGTGAATGCTATGTTTGCTTTTGACCAAGTTAAGGGATACACGTGTGAGTATATGTGTGTTTGTGTGTGTATGGCAGGGATATTTATGATATGGACAGAAGAAATGAATGTGTGTGTGTGTGTGTGTGTGTGTGTGTGTGTGTGTGTGTGTGTGTGTGTGTGTGTGTGTGTGTGTGTGTGTGTGTGTGTGTGTGTGTGTGTGTGTGTGTGTGTGTGTGTGTGTGTGTGTGTGTTTGCGCTTTCATGTAGCCCTGTGTTATAAAATGGGAACGTGTGTGTATGTGTGTGTGAGAGAGGTGTGTGCTTCTCCGTGTGTGCACTGAACGTCATCCCACAATATCGCAAAGCCCACTCTGCACGAGACGTAATTAATCATTTTGCCCCGCAATTTACTTTTGAAGTCACCGCCGCTGGGTCACATTAGTCAAAGAGGGGTTCGCTTAATAGCAGATCACTGCACCTTGACCACCGGCCCTCCCTGACCCCCCAGAGTCAAGCAAGAGTTGACCAATGATCTGCCCGTGTATCCCAGCCTGTGCCAGAGTGATGAATGCTCTACCAGCTGTGTGTTTCTGCTGGTGCCAGACAAAAGGCTATTTGCCAGGTCTCATCCGCATGATTCCCATTACCGGGGAGACTGGAACAAAGGATAGCTTTCTCTTTCAGAGTACATGCTAGGGTTCTTGCTGCCATACTGCTGCAAGGATGCCACGATGTCATGGAAACCGAATGGGGCTCTTTTTTTTTTTAAGAAGCCTGTGACGATGATACATCTCTGACCTTTCAGAGTTTATCAAAGAAGAATGGCTGAAGGCTGTGTGACACATAGGCCTAAACGAGGACAAATAGTGAAAGCTGACACACAGCCGGATAATTTATAAAACTGTGAATGTTTTTTTTGGTGAAAATGCCCAACCGGGATACAAAGGACCTTGCGTGGCCACAAAGTGTCAAAAAGTGTCACAAAGCATACTTTGTGATGGGTGCAACTCTCCAATTTAACCTCTAGGAGTCAGTGTCACGAGCACAATGAGTTATTGAATGCTTGTTTAACTGCATTCGTGAACACTTGCAGCGTAAATATCATCTAATGTGTAATGACTTTGAGTTAATGTATCCGACTGTACATTTTTGTTTCATTTCATGCATGGCTCTCCCTATCCACAGTGCGGTTTGGCTGGTCTGTATGGGTTGTTGTTGGTAATGCTTCTGGCCCCACACTGCTCGACACAATGGCTACTTCGCCGGCTACACAAGTCTGCTGCATATCGCATTAAATAAGAAATGGCCCATGTCATTGCTCTCCGCTCGCCACAGAGTCCGCCTTCCTTGACGATTTTCGTGTATTTTGTGACAGAAGATAACGTTTTTTATTTCGCCATGGCTTGTCTTGACCTGCCTGCATTCAACAACTTTGTTTTGCTTATCCTCTCTGCACACACGGGGCTCAGCAGATAGATATCTGGCTCTCAGGCCACGAGCTTGCTCTGCGTACACACAAATTAATTATATGACACAGAACGAGGAAGCCATCGCGGCCGCTCACTGCCCCCCCCCCCCCCATCAACAAGGCTGCTTTAATTACTGGGATTTTTTTATTCACGTTAATTCACTTTATGTGTGTTTTCTTTATGCCTTCATTTTTATGTGTGCACCAGTCAACAAGCAGCCTTATGTCAATGTATTAATGGTATCAAGCATTGGAAGGTGCATAATAGTCACAGGTATAAGCCAAGGATTCTAGAGATATTTGATCGATGAAGGACGTAATAAAATATGTTGAATGATAGGATGAAGAGAAGGGAGTATAAGAGAGTGAATTCTATAGGATTCAATGTGAAAAACACTTATTATAAAAGCTTTATTATTTAAAAGAATCATATATATATATATAAAATCAAAGGAAAACAACCCACATTGGTTATGTAAATCTGACAGAGCATTCTTCCATTTGTTTTCCCTCTCTTACACCACTTTGATCTCGGGATTCTGAATCCCGATGGCCTGCTATTGTACAATCCCCCAGGAACACACAGTGCGGTCTCGTGGAAAGCAAAAATACCACCAGGCAGCAGAAACACACCTCGTCACATCAGAGGTACCGCTGCAAACCTCACGTACATACATCACATCCACTCAGCCTCTGTGTGCCTGAATGAAATAATTAACCTTAAGCAAGGACCCGGTGGGATGGTGTGCGGGTGAGCCCTGTACCGCCGGGGCCCGGGGCCCGGTGCCCTGTAAACAGTGCTGTTAAAGACTCTAAGTGGCCACCCCTTCCTCCAACCGTAGGCTGGAGCCAGTTAAACTCACTCCTCTATTAAATAATTCACTGGAGCCACAGGCTACTTCATCAGTCAGCCATCCCATGCTCCGTGCACCGGCTGTGTTGATATAAACCTGGCTGCTGTGGCAGCATCCAGCCCTTCATCACGCCAGCCCAACCCAGACAGGCTTTTGTTTGCTCACAGGGTTTTTTCGAATCATGGAAATTCTTCTCGTAGGCTTCACGAAATACAACTGAAAAAGGGAAAACACTTTCAGAATTGCCGTATCAATTGTTATTACGGTTTTGTTGACACTCAGGGTTTTCGAATGGTAGCAATACTCTTGTGGTTCATGTGTAGGGTCAGGTAACATATTAGTGAGTGAGCTTAGGACACCATAAAGTGCTCTATCTCCTAACGATAACAACTGGTTAGTTATTTTTATAAACATGAGTATTTGGTAGTGCTGTTTTTCTTTTTAGAGCCCTCAGTGACCCACAATGGTGCCGGTGCAATTTATCTTGAATAACACTAGTCAGGCCGTGTAATTTAACTCAAAACTTTGCACAATGTTCAAACATTTGCTTTGTGATAATTGCAAGTAGGCCTGGCCTCATACTATGGTAGCCAGGTGTCTTCTTCGGAAAGGTTTAGGCTGCACTAAAGCTCTGACGTAACCGAGCCGGACGAAGCCATCGACGTCCACGCAAACATCCTACATGAGATTGTAGTTTAGTTTTTGAAATAATAAAATAACTCTGTTGAAATGCAAAAGTAAAAGGAACAGATGATGAGCACGTGATTCTGCAGTGTTCCCCACCCACTCACACTCAGGCAGGGAAATATACTCAGTGTGATTTGTCTTTTATTCTTTAATTTTTCTCTGAATATTTTAATATTTGCTGCTGGAATTTATGTATTCGGGCCAGCCTTGCTACACTGAATGTATAAGGTTGAGGCGACCTGTGAGTGAGAGACGCTATAGGTCGCTATGACGGGAAACTGATGAGGAATCCTGATTAAATCAGAAATACACAGCTTGTAAATCGCTCGTTGCAATTGTGATTTGGGTTTAGTTCAACCGATTTATGTATCTATACTTTCCCTTATACCATCATGCATACCGGCTGCGATCATCAAACAGAATACAAGAGGAGATAAGACAACAATATAAGTTAAGTATGCACATCTCCTAGATAGCCCTCCATGCACTATTCCACTTATCCAACAGCCCTTACCTCCCCTGAGGAAGTACTTGACACTAAGCCCTAACCCCTGATCATAATTATTTGCAATCACTTTAATGTTCTAATTGCAGTGCGAAAGTCTACCCACTCTGACGGGTTTGACAGCTTCTCTCTCTCTGAACATGCGTGGGTGGTTTGCATTGTTCACGGCCGAGAGTTTGCCGGTGTTTTGATGAACTCGGCTACTCATGTATTTTGGTCCACCGTCACATGAGACAGCATGCTGAGCTCTGGCCTTCCCCCTTTTTGTTTTTAATAGCCGGGTTGTCGTCTCCGGCCACTGTCACCGTTCATTAACCATGTTGTTTCTATTTGTTCTCTGCTCAGCTGTGTGTTCCTGTCTGGTGTTTTGATATTATTTGTGTTGCCCTTTTCGTTGTTGGTTTTCACTGCCTGTGAAGACGTTCCTATACCGAGGAACACATATGTAGGCTACACATGCATATATATTTATAGTCATTGCTGTTTGGCTACAGATTAATACACTGACCAACCTTTTCGATTATTTATGAAATTAAAAACCAGCTTGATAACATACATAGATAATAAATGTTTTTTCTAATATAGGATCATATATATTAGTATATGCTGCATGCGAACCTCTTGAGATGGCGCAATTTGATTGGTTCAACATCTCAGGATATTGGGCAATATCCCATGATTGAGATCTCAAACTCGGGATATTGTATTCGCGTGTGTCATGGTCGTCTCGTCACTTTAATAAAAAACAAATAAACCCCTAATAAAAACAAATAAATCCCGGCAAAAAGTGTTAACTTGCTTATTTTTGGAGTGTTCAAATGTAGTATATGCTAAAACAATTATTCACCTCAGGTTCCGTCAATAGTGGGGAATAGCCCCCAAGACCGAAGGTCGAGGGGGCTGTTCCCCAGTATTTACTTTGCCTCCGGCGAAGAATTGTTAAATATAGGATCACAATGAAGTCAAGAAGACCGGTCATGTTTCCAAATTGCATGTAAGGAGAAAGTAAATCCCAGATGAAATGGCGCCAATGGTCAAACCTTTACCTTAATCTACCCCAGAAATGCAGTTGATGTATCCGATGGCGCGAACACCCATATGGGGCAGAACTCTGCTATATTACAAAACAGCCAAATGTGACAGGTCCCCTTTAAACATCTCATGGTTTCCGAGGCATTAGGGAAAAAGTTTTTGCAATGCAATGTGTTGAATTCCATCGACTCTTTTCCAAAAAACAATTATGTTACCAGCGTTTCCCTCAGGGCCAAAAGGTTGTCCATTTAAATCGCAGTGTGGGCTGGTGTTCCCCTATCATTCTGCTGGGTTTCCTGCCTGTGTGTCGTATTTTCTTCCCGCCACCTCCGGAATGAGGCAGGCTAGGGTGCCTGAATAAGGGGAGCTTGATTCCTGCTGCTCAGCCAAACACTATCAATTGTTGGTGCTTTCCACTTACAATTGCATTCAAAGGTATTCGCCTCATTAAAAATGCCAAGTGATAGTACCAGGTAGAGTGAAAAAGAAAGCAGACAAAATTAATTTGGGAAAGAAATGAAATGGCGTCATGCATTATATTACAAGTCTTGAGAAGAAACAGCCCTGCTCAGGAGAGAGAGAGAGAGAGAGAGAGAGAGAGAGAGAGAGAGAGAGAGAGAGAGAGAGAGAGAGAGAGGAGAGAGAGAGAGAGAGAGAGAGAGAGAGAGAGAGAGAGAGAGAGAGAGAGAGAGAGAGAGAGAGAGAGAGAGAGAGAGAGAGAGAGAGCGAGCCAATGAGGCCACGGTGCAGTCTAATGCGATACCATTGGTCTTTTATCTAGGTCTCAATTATTCAAGAAGCAAGCAGCCTCCCCCCTTGGAGAGGAGGCTAGGTATTGGACTCTACATTACCTTTGTTCCACGGGGGAATAGCCACGGCACACGCTACATTCCTCCAGAGACACTGCTCTGGGGGCCGGTGCCGGCTGGGCCCTAATGACATCATCCATTTCCGGGGGCCCCCCCCGGAACACAATTATGATGATTTACAATTTATTCACATCTGTTGTTTTGTGTTTTATTGTCCCACTATCTGCCGCTGCTGTTTTTCGTTATGTGTGCACAAGGTGAACTACTTTAGGGTGGAAGGTTTCTGCACTGCGGCTGCGGCTGACACTCATTTTTGTAAAGCGCCGCATGTGTCTCAGTGCGTTCTGACAGGAAACAGCCGAAGAGGAACACAGTGCCGGGATCGGCAGTTAACCGAGTGTATTTCGACGATGTGTTGCAGCAGTCATTTTGAAGTCTGTCTGTTCTATCTGTTCGCTCTGTACTTTGACGTGTATCACCACAATTCAAAAGTTGCGGATAAATAAAATACAATATAATAAATTCCCATTTGTCGTGAGCGTAACATAAACCTTAAGTTTGACTCAACTATTGACGGCCATTCTTTTGATCCTGTGATTTACTGGCCATGCATTGATTATGCTGCGCTGTGTAACACCACTCAAAAAGTGTATTTAAGTCATATGCTGACAGCCCTTCCGGCCCACCTGAGATTGGCACCACCGATCAGGCTACCAATGCAATTTGAACTAATTTCAGATTCTTCAATGAAGCCCCCCATTCCCCTCTCAGGCTGCACGCAGATACAAACAGGGAGCTGCTTACCTTTAGCGTAGGCTGCTCTCGTCTCATCGCCCTTCTATCAGTCAGCAAAGTGGAGCAAGCCCAGTCACCCCTAGAGGAGAGCTACATGTGATTACACTGGCACAAACATTCATCACTCTGTCTGAGGCAAAGCTTAACCTGCCAGCAAGACAACACACTCATGCACACATACACACATGCATGCACAAACGCACACATAGACGTGCACACACAAACACACACATAGACGTGCACTGCATACACACAGACGTACGTACACACACACACACACACACACACACACACACACAAACACAGGCGTACACAAACACACACAGAAACACACACACACACACACACACACACACACACACACACACACGCACACACACGCACACACACATAGACAAATGTGAACTCACGCAAATCAAAAACATACTCCCACAAACCATTAAGTTACGTTTAAAGGATAGCAGATGGCAAGTGTGTGAGCTAAGAAGCCTCTACTGTAGCCAATTTCAATCAACCCAAAGCCTACACCCTATAATATGCCGCCTGGCTGCAGTCGGGATTCCTAATTATCTATATCATGTAGCTGCCAGCAGTAGCAACATCCACCTTGGGTGACCTTTTCCGTACAGGATTGTAATATGTGAGACACCCCTGCTTGCATCTCCTGCCACACTCACACGCACAAGCAAATATATATTCACCAGCACAACAACAAACATGCAAGGCAATAAGTGCACCGCGGTGCAGCAACGCAGCATAATCCAGCCACGCACCGGTAGGGGGTTCATCTGTAATGCATTACAATGGTGTTAGGTGATGAGTGGAACCGGGCCACGGCTGGTGCAGAACTAATGCAAGCTCTGAGCGCTCCAAGGGGAAGGATGCAGAGGTGGTTTGGCGGCAAAGCCGTAGGGGGATGTATATCAATGAATAACCAAATTCAATAGGGGATCCGCACCTTGCCGTGTGAACTTAAGTCCCTTTCCTAATCGCCACGGATGGGTTTTTTTGGGAAACCGGCCGGCACTGTTGTTGATGTATGGATGAAGGAAAGGTGGGGAGATGTATAGCGGTATGAGACCCGTGCTATGTTTGGCAATTTACACTCGAAGAGAAAACTAAATCAAAGGAGCTGAATGGAGTCCGGGCTTAGGGGTGAATATTTCCAGATGGATAACAATGTTGTTGCTTGTGTAGAAGAGTCACATTTGATTTCTGTGCCATGCAGCATACTGTTTCAGCATTCAATGACATTGTACATTGTGGAATAATATTCTCCTGATTAGAGCATTAGAGTTTAGCTATTTAGTGTATCTACAATGCACGGCATTAGGCTGATGCATATCAATTCCGTCCCAGGGTTCCGTTTCCATTTTTGAAAGTAGTTATATCACATAACTGCCTATATGATGACTACAATCAGAGGGATCTTTTTTTTTGCAAACAGCACCACTTCCATGTAAAGTATAACTGGGCGTTTGAGGACAAATTTGAGCAAAGTCATTGGACTAAGGGGAAGTGTCCATCAATAGAAAGCTGTAATGGTTTGGTGTGACTATTATTTATCCTTGGATTGAATCAATTATTCCAATTATATTAGAAAGCATTGCAGTTTCTATGGCATTTCCCTTCTGACCAACATCGCAGCGGTTCAAAACTTGAGTACTATATTTTTTCCACTGACCTTTCCGTTTTCTTGTTAACACGCTCTCTCTCTCTCCCCCCCCTTTCTCTCTCTCTCTCTCTCTCTCTCTCTCTCTCTCTCTCTCTCTCTCTCTCTCTCTCTCTCTCTCTCTCTCTCTCTCTCTCTCTCTCTCTCTCTCTCTCTCTCTCTCTCTCTCTCTCTCTCTCTCTCTCCAGAAACCCCCTCCTCTTCCTGAAAACCATGGCATTTGTCCTAAAAAAAACAAAAAACAGGTTTGAGAAATCATCATTCAGGCGTGCCCTATGGACGTTGACGGGAATGTCTACATTGATACGTGTGTGGAGTGCTAATATAGAGCACAAATCTGCGCTGATCATTCATGACTAACCCTCGACAGTCAGATGTTCAAACGCACGCCTTCAGTCGAAGCCAGTTTGATCTACTCCATCCTCTCTTTTGGAGATCGGCTGGATGTAATATCGACGCGGATCTCATCTGCATTTTTATATTTGAGATAATTCTTTTTTCCCAATATGACTTGAAAGATAGGCCTTGAATAATCACCTTGTTCGATATTGTTCCCTACAAGGACACAGACACAGGCATATGGCTGCCACATATGCAGCCGCACAGGAACATATTGCACACAATTGCTTTTATCTGGTATCAAGATACACATGGGGAGGGGGGTAGAGAGGGGGTGGTGGTCCCTGAAACAGAAGGTCTTGTCCTAGTCCTGCAGGAGCGGCTTGTTTGCATCTCTCCACAGGGGCAGATGTTGTGTCCCATCATGCAGACAGATATTAAATTACAGCGTCGCAAGCCTCCCCTTCCCGTGCCACGATGACGAACTAAACAAGTTGTGTTGTTGTTAATAATTTTTACATTAAGCAGGTGGAAGCAGGTGGACCTTCCACTTTCATGTATTTCATCAACGTCCACAACACAAAGTGCATTTCACAGTTTAGTGAGCAATTACCCTGGCCCAAGATTTCATTTGAGACCTGATTGAATGCTCTGAAAAATAACTTGTAGGGTCTTATTGCCACGCTATTAAAGTACCAGATGCCCTCCATTTTGCTTAACGTGTGATTGTTGAATTCCCTGACTCCCTCATTTCAATGCGCGAGCACGCCAGCCTGGGAGGTATTTCATTTGCGCAGGTAAATCAGTCCTGGTCTTTAATGTCTGAGGAACAGGCGGTGCAGTGTCTTTGATCATTGCGACTGTCGACATGGCCAAATTGTTGCAGCAAATGAACTGGGATGAATTTTTCTCCAACATTGTCTGTTGGCTTTTTCCACCGCCTGAAATATGCAGTGGGCAATTCGTGTCTCAGAGATAACTGCAATGTAGATGTTCCTACAAGCAACAGGAATCCCTGCATCATTTATTACAGGAAAACCTTGTTTTCTGGAAACACAGCATGACAACATATGCAGGAAAATCCTCCAATTATCTTCTAAGCTCCTTTCAGCGGGGAAAAAACGTTGAGAATAAAAAAAGGTATTGCTGTGTTTGACAAAGTGGAATCAGTTTAGACATGAAATCTGACAGAAAGTTTCCTCTGTTATTTACATGATCTGCTTAAAGGAATCATTCCCCACCCTCTCATTCTCCTACTATACTACTATACCATTCTCTGGCAGTAGCGGCAGCAGCACAAGGTCAAAAGTGCTCCGGTGTCCGTCAGGGAGATACAATTAGCATCGATGATACATAGGCTTCTTACCTGTGGCCATTACACTGCAGTGCTCCCGCGGGCCGTCGTATATATACGCACGCAGTAAGGAGTGTCACTTCAGCATGTGGTCAATAACAGATAAAAGCCCTGTGAATGGGGAAGGACTCGCCTCGCCCCCGCCCACTCCTCGACATTAAAACATTTTTATAGATTTCTACATGCCGTCTCTTTTTCTGATGAAACAGGGGAGAGTTTACAAGCGACAATGATTGCTTCTGTCAGGGCGCCTCACCAGAGGAGTTGACGGTGTGTGTGTGTGTTGTGTGGTGTATGTTTGTGTGGTGGTGGTAGGTGTGTGTGTGTGTGGGTGGGGTAGTGTGTGTGTGTGTGGGTGGGGTGGCGGGTGGTGTGTGGGGCAGGGGGGGGGGGGGGGGATGGGGGGGAGCGGAGAGAGGGACGTTTTAGGGTCACATAAGACCAAGAAGGGGAAAGAGGGATGATAGTGATCTTTTCTTAGAAAACTTTGAGCGAAATAGATACGTTGGCAAGGGTTGTGGATGTGTGTCATTACGGGGAGCGTGGTGCTGGTGAAGGGGAAAAGGGGATCCAACCTTCTATCAGTATTCACTGCGGACTATAATTATTTGGCAGTGAATACAAGTCTGTGAAGGATTGTAATCCACGAGTCAGAATTCCCCTGAAGGAAAATAGATTAATCATGACCTTGTTATGGTATTTTTTTTTGTATTTTGATAAAGTGTCAAGGATTTTGTAATTATCCACCGTTTCAAGTGTAACCGGGAATTTTCTCGTCATCCAGAAACAGACTATTTTGAGACTAATTAACCTTTCTGAAAGGCTCTTATAAATCTTTAAATGCTCCATATCAGTTCATATTTGGTTACGGTGTTGTGCTATTTCAGCCACTGTGGAATATTTTTGTTTCCATGGATCATAAAATATTTTTGGTCGGTTAAATTTAACTGCATACGGACAATTGACAGACTCTTGGCTGCACAAGTGAATCCAATGCATTCGTTCATCCTTCCTTCCATCAATCAATCAACCCTCCGTCCATCCACTATCTATATCCATCTATCTTTACCTGCTCACACCTGCTCATACCTGGTGGTTTGTTCAGTTCCGCTCATATACCTTTCTATTGTAATCCTGGTATTTCACGTGAGACTGAAATCCATTTGGACTTGAACTTGAACAAGATGGTGGACTTAGACCCCGTGAGCGAGTATAAAATGGATGGATGAGTTCATGAGGGCCTTATCTTCCTCATTCTATATTCTAATTGCTACATTCCCTTGCTCGGCCACATCATTCAGAAACCCACCCTGGCTCCACCGTAGCTCCCCACCAGACACTAAGCCCGCCTAAAGGGGTGCTCAATATTCTTGGCAAATGTAGGAAATCATCATTGGACGCCATGAAAAGAGACAAAGGAAGGGGAGCCTGGCTTACTCCATTTCCCCTTGAGAGAATAAGTGAAGGATCCGGTTGTAATAGTAGCCTCTTAGAACGATCAGCGGGCAGGTTCGCCAGTTCAGAACGCTGTTCCTCCCCTCCGTTCTGACTAGGATTCAGAGAGACACAGTATACAACGATACACAGCGGCCCAGCGATCAGTGATCCAGATCCCCTGTTCTCTGAAGCAACGCGTGGCGCGGACCACAGCCTCCATACCTCCACCGTCCTCTGGGACCGCGTCGCTCTGGCGTTCCCGGGGTGTAAACTAAGTTAGGCGACATTGCTTTTAGCCTCCACCTCCCGACAGTGTGCAAGATTGAACTTGAGAAACTTTTTGATGAGCCGTTAACTACGACTTTGAGCCTACCAGCTACACTCCTGGCAGCCAACTCTAAAGCACTAAAGCGTCGCTATGGTGATAAGCTTCCCTTCCCAACCCCCCCCCGCCCCCCCCCCCCCCCCCCCCCCAGGATACTGTCTTCCTAATGGACTGGTGGTCGGTGGTCCCTGAGACAGAAGGTCCCCTCTAAGTCTTGGGGCTGCCTTCGTGGTTTCACATCCCCTCTCTGGAGGGCAGATGTTTTGTTGCAACTTGCACACAGATATTAAATTGGGCGTAAAAATGGTTGCCTTGTTTATGTTTCATACCGCAAAAAAACTTTTCCTGGTTACGTTCACTCATATATTTATTCCGTCTTGAACACAGATTACACGTCACACCAATTACTGCAGTTTGAATTTCTTTTTGCGCTAAAGGCATGATTGAATATGCTGGAAATAACCAGGCCAGTCCTATGGCCGCACCATTAAACCATTAAACCTGGCTGATGCCCTCAATCTGCCTTTCCATGTAATGCTGTTGGCTCTGTTCTCCTCAGGAGTCCATGGAGGGGGTTTTCATTGATCACCCCCCCTCTTCATACGCTGCTCAATGTGCTCTCCTGGAACACACAACGAATATTGCCATGATGCCAAATTAAATATTGTTTAATAGGTGATATAATTATATGCCACATGTCTGACTTGGCGTGTAAGACTGGATTCGGTTTTGCAGAGTTATTGCTTCAGAGCATTTCCAAGTTATCTGCAGAGTTGTATTAATTGATTGATTTATTTACCAACAAAACGTTTGACTGCAAACCAGCATTTTCTTTTCCCCTTTTATGCGCTCGTATACATTTGTTTTATATTTTGATTGTTATGAGGAGCCCTGCGTGTTCCTTGCATATGATGTGTGCGACGTGTGCCTTGCCATAAACATCCAGTTATTCATCTACGGTGCCGACAGCTTGTTGTGTTTGTTAAGACATCTTATCAACTGCTGTACTGTCATGCTGCTGTCATACCCTCTCGCCATCAGTTCTGATGCAAGACTATAGATATTAATATACACACATACACCCACCCAACTACCACAACACACACACCCACACACACGCACACACACACACACACACACACACACACACACACACACACACACACACACACACACACACACACACACACACACACACACACACACACACACACATGCGCGTGCACACACACACACGCGCACGCATGCACGCACACACACGCGCACGCATGCACGCACACACGCACGCACACACACACACACGCGCACGCACACACACACACACACACACACACACACACACATACACACACACACACACACACACACACACACACACACACACACACACACACACACACACACACACACACACACACACACACACACACACACACACACACACACACACTCTCTCTGTTATCTCCAAACAGGCTATCTTTTGTTTGAATCATAAAGCCTGGCATAGTTCTACGTTTTGTCATGTTGTCGACAACAATGATGATATGACGCATACGTTAACCCTTGGCTATTTTTTATGCTTACAAATGGAGTCTGTCCAGCAGTGAGTGGTTAATAAACTCTCACCGTCAGTGGCATCTGCTACCATTGCTGACCAGAGACATGGGACGGAGCCGTCCTCAACAGTCTGTGGAATATATCCCCAGAGAGTCATTGGTCTTCGTCTGCTTCTCCTTTACACATATCCTATATCCTCAGAGCAGAAAACAAGCTTTTGAGGTGCTTGCATTCTGCTCCTCCACTCCTATTAAACAAACAAAAAGGGCTACAGATTCATTGTTCTGAGCTATGGAATGGGCCTATACTTTTGTGCATTGAATGCGCAACTGATCTTGTTCCACTGATGCTTTTTCAACCCTTGCTTATCTGCGGCGTCGACCCCGCTGTTCCTCTTAATGATAAAAAGCCAACTATAAAAGACCAGCGCCATGGTTCAATGAAGGAACTCGCACTCAAACAAAGCTGCAGAAAACTATAAAGGATATGGCGTTCGACTAAATATGAAGTATATTATCTTGCATGGCAGGAATGCCAGCTCAGCTACAAATCTGCATTAACCACTTACAGAAACTCCTATTTCGGTGTCATTTATTTAAAATAAACAACCCTAGGTTTCCCTTAAAATATCGGGCGCAATAACAGAATCAAAAAGTGTATCCTCCATTAATAAAATGTGTTGAGGCTTCGACTAATCTTCATTTTGAACCTCCTGCCCCTACCATAACCACATGTCAGGCTAAATAAACACAGGCTTCTACTACCTATGTGCTTCTTCCTATCCCTACCAGAGTCATTAAATAACCTGACCAGTTAAGGTTGGACCTTCCCAATGGTTGGACCTGCTACCCAATGGTTGACCTGTCATGGTCAACATCATGAGCAACAATGCTTGACCCATCCCTAATCTACTTTCTTTTCTCAAGTACTGGTTAGAACCGGATAAAACCAAACCCTCGATCACCCGATGATAAACAACTTATTCGATCCCATTCAGTCTGGGCTTAGGACTTTCTAGTCTACTGAGGCTGCTATGAATAGATTATCTTCTCCTTACCATGGACAGCAATGCAAGCTCCCTGCCGGTAGTTCTTTACCTCAATGCTGCCTATGGCACAATGGAAATTGGTCTGCCCCAAGGGTTGTTCCTCCTTGGTCCGCTGCTCTTTGCAATCGACATACTTCCTCTTGGCGATTTTATTCACAACTAAGGAATTAGGTTTTGGTTCCCTACGTGTTCTCTTCTCCACTCTACCTTAGCGAACCATGACTCTATCTCTGTTTTAGTGTGTTGCTGTGATCATGACTTGACACTCAGCAACCCCACCGGACAGCTACCAACTTGCTCTCCAAGCAGCACCTCATCACAATGGATAATAATCATTGTCTACTTTTTAAATTGTACTTAAAATTGTTTTAGCTAGTGTACTGTGTACGTCCATTGTGACACTCATTGCACCACTAACCCTCCCTAAAAAGAGGGATCCCTCCCTCTGGGTTCCACTTCCTACACAAGGTTTGGTCCTTGAGAATCAGGGGAGTTGTTTTTTCTGTCCTTTGGGGCGCTAGGGTGAGTGTCATAAATATATGGCCTGTAAAGCCCTTTGAGACTGTAGATGTGCACTACTACTACTATATAAAATGGGCCCGACTTGACCATCTGTGAACAACGGACAATAGCCGGTGATCCAAAGTAAATCTTTGATGAAACGGTTGCTGTATTGAGGATTTTAGTGGTGAAGGACAGAGGAGCTTATCCTATGCTATGCGGTAAGTCATCTTTGTGACAGGGTGTAATCCAACTAAAAAGCTATTGCTATAAATGGGAAAAAAAACGATGTTCCTCTAGAATAACTCTGTTCACATATTCACCACATGAGTGACTGTTCATTTATCAACTGTCACAAATTCCATTAGCATGCATTGGCAACTTCACATGTAACGTTCTGTTTGAACTCATTTTAATTCAGGGAGATGCTTTTCGCTCTTGAACAGAGAGAACCGTCATAAACGCTGCGAAGGGATGCGAATATGTGCCGATCCACTGGGCTCATACACATCTCCTTTATCTCAATTTCCCTTTTGTACAACTGTCCGTAACCACAACCTTTAGGTTATTTATTGATATGCATGTTATTCATTGAACACAACTGAACAATATTATTTTCATTCTATACCACAACTACAACTACTACTAGGTAATTCATTTCAAACGTATGCTTAACACCTCTACTGTTTGTTAGTTGATCTATAACGTACATTGACGATGACAAAGCGTTAACAGATTAACAAAAATAGAAAATGCATCTTTGTTCAGTGTGGGGGATTAAACCCTTGGGCCCAGTACACAAAATAACACAAATGACATTCAAGCGAGGTACTAGGTGGTATTGTTCTCAATACCACCTAGTACTTCACATGCTGCCCCTTTTCCCTTCCTACCTAGGCCTATCTTCTTTATTTCATCCTCTCCCCCCTCTCTCTCTTCCAGTAACCTTTTTCTTTCTCCATATGCCAGAACGCTTCAGCTTTTTCTAATGCCAAATCCGCCGAGTCCCAAGCCTGTAATTCCTCCTGCGATGTCCCCCCTCAGTATGCATGAGCCCCCATTACCCCACCCCATCCCCCCTCACCTCCAAGGCGACACGCTGCTGGATCCCTGCTGTAATCCAGGGGTCGCCTGTTGCAGAACCCTCATGCATTACAATCACCATGGGAGGGGTGGAGAGGGTGGTGGTGACGGTGGTGATGGGGAGAGGTTTCGGGTGGGGTTTTCTTGGTGCCAAAGTAACCTCTCTCCCCCCCCTACCACCATCGTCCACTGTTGCGTTTACTCCATCGTGCCAAATGAGCTGTTATCTGGGTGAGAAGGGGGGAGGAGGGGGAGGACGGGGGAGAAGGGGGGAGGGGGGCGGTGGAGACCCCGGGAGAGTAGCGCCACGCTGATACTCATCCTGAGAATCTCCAGAAAGCTGCAAAGGTCACCGCAGTCTAACTGTAGGACTCACTTTCATCACAGCACCTCTCCTCTCTCCCACTCCCCCTCTCTCCCTCTAGACAGCTTAACATTATACCAGAGTGCAGAAATTAGTGCAAATGACTCTGTGAGGGACCTGATGGAGGAATATAAAAATGGATTGCACTCATATTGCACTTCACCAGTCACTCTGGACGCTTAAAGCCTTTTTCTGACGTTTCATCACTGAGCCTTAATGACTCTCACTTACTCTAGCTGACTTAAACTGACTTACGGCTTAACACTGACTCTAATTGACTTAAACTGAGTCTAGCTGACTCTCAATGACTCTTTGACCTAAACCGACTCTTACTGTCTCTTACTGACTATCACTGACTCAAACTGAGTCTCACTGACTCTCATTGACCGAAACTTACTCTCAATGACTCTCACTGAGAATGGACTTTCAAAGAATCGTACTAACCCTAATGACTCTCAAGTGCTCAAAATGACAACTGATTCTCATTGACCCTGACCCAAACCTGACCTGATTATACCTCTCTATCTCTTACTGACTCTCACTGACTCTAACTGAGTACTCAGACACTCCAACACTTTGACACATCGAGATAGGGCTGTATGGAGAGCTATTATAGAGTTGCTCGGTTGTTCTTGGATTCAATATGAAATACATTTTGTCAGAAGAAGGAAAAAACTATCTGTCAAATGTCATGTCTGAGCCTAACCAAATTAACATTTATACATTAAAATTCGGGGAGGGCCCACGGTGGCACATCATGACAAGGGCTGTCAACTTAGCGCTTCAGAAAAGTGAGATCCATCTCTGACCGCAAGGCCGTTCAGGATGTCTATCTGCTGTGCCACCGTGCCTGTAGGAGGTAGCGGCTGGCGGGGATAACAGAGAGATATTAACATTGAGTAAGGGCAGCCATGACTTTTACATCTAAAACGACCCACGGCAAGGTGTTGAAATACCTCCTTCTTGGGGTATTTTTGTGAAACTTCTGTGCTGTCGCCCTCTTTTATTTGCGTTCTACAGGGTCCAATTAGATCAGGTAATGATTATATGATCTATAACTATTTGACACCATATTTCGCTGATAACTGACTAGCGTTGTTTTCTTGTTGTTGGTTTGTTTGACCACTTTGTATCATTGTTTCCCAACCTCTTTAGGCACCCTGTTTTTTAGATGGACATAATTTTCTGTGAGACCATCTTGTGACATGTTGGAGCCTCTGCTTCCGATCACGTTGTTTCAAGACCATCAACATCTGCCCATGTTGTCAATGTCCCAGTGAACCTACATATTGCACAGCGCCATACTAAGTGATAAGTGCTTCATTGTTTGTGGCTAGTGAATCCTTTATGAGGTTCGGCAGTCAAGAACCTTTATGAGACCTTTCAAATTGGATATCAATAAATATTTGTAAATATTACAAAAATGATCATCAAATATCTATCGTTTGTGTCAGCAGGCTCTACAGACTCTATATTATATTATTTTTACTGTGTGGAATGTGTTGGTGAGATGCCTTCAGGAAGCGACGGCCTTCACTCAGTAATAAATTCTGTAAGCACGTTCATGCACATAACCCCCGCCTGCCCCTAACCCACTGCTCCACCATGTTTATTCTTTCAAAGAGGTGAAAGAGTTGAATAAAACGTTGCTGTCATCCCTATTATAAAAACCAACAACTTCTTAAAACACTTGTTCCGCAACAGACAATGATAATTCTATAAAAATAAGATGATATGATTACGGAGATATAAGAGCACAGCAAAAGCATAACAATTTGTTTGCATAGAGCAAGTACACTTTGTGTTTACCTAAGAGGTGCGCACCATTCATTCATCATACAGGTCTATAATAAACCAGAGCATACTTTTGTCATTTGTAAACATGCAACACAAAAAAGTAATTGTAACTACTACACACCCACACACACATTGGACAGAAGAGGGAAATAACATCCCACATTTCAGGTAAACGTTCCAAACATAAATGCAAGTTGAAGCAACAATGTGGCAATCATGAAAGTGCCCATCATAATCTACTCCCTTCACACACATGGGATCCCAGGGAGGAACTCTAAAATATCCAACCACAACCTGGGTTGTGGTTGGAGCACAAAACTGGGTACAGATCATATGTATAAACACACACACAGAAAAGCACACACACACATGAACACACACAACACACAACACAAACACACACACAAACAGATGCGTACATCCCACTGCCCAACACACACACGCACACACACAGAAGCTCTAGCCTCAAGGGAGAGATGCCCGTTGACTACAAAGTGATTTTACACTGTGACCGTTTACCGTTCCATAGAGAGAGTGTGCGCCTGGCGCCTGTGTGTGCGTGTGTATGTGTGTAAGTGTGGCGTGTGTATGTGTGTATGTGTGTGTGTGTGTATGTGTGTATGTGTGTGCTGTGTGTAGTGCTGCCAGCAGCATGCTACACCACAAGCCGTACGCAGTGGTGAGGGGAGCAATCCCGGGTGCTGTCTGATAGCCTGGCACCCATGCAGGCCCACGGCTTCGACATAGCCCCCACCCCTTGTCCCCACCCCCCCCTCCATCACCCAGGAGGGCTCCGGGTCCCAAGGCTCATGGGTGAGAGAAGGACAAACACGTTGTGTTAGTGTCGTTTGAATTCATCACTGCTCCACCACCATTACTGGAGCGGCGATTAGTATTTTTCATGAAGCATTTTATTGAAACACTGCGGTCCTGAAATGACCTATTTTCGCGTGTGTTGGGTCGGTTTGTCCTGGTGCCTTTCCACACGCCAGGGCTCTGGTCCGTTCCCAGGGATCACTGTGTGCTAGATCCATTGGTCTGCAGCTTCATAATCCCTGTTCTGTTCAAATGGGAGACATGGTTTTGTCTTTTGCTCCAACTTCTATATTTTGAAACAGAGAAAGGTTGTTTTTTTATCCCTTCTCTCTGGTTAACCACCAGCATACAAACCATGAGGGACCCGCTACCGGTCCGGACATAATGTGCCAAGACCCTCCATCATGACCATTCCACACTGTCTCTCCGCAACACTTTCCATGTAATGCTTAAAAATAGCCCATAATTCAAACTACAGGCCTGCGCGTGTAAGCACACATGCATCTGTGTCTGTGTGTGTATGTATGCATTTTTATGGGATTGTGTGTGTGTTTATACGCACGCACACACATCTTTATGTGTGTGTGTGTGTTTGTGTGAATACATATGTGTATGAACATGTGTGTTTGTGTGCATGTGTGTCTGTGTGGCACAATGAGTGAAAAGTGAAGAATGACATAATAGCGTAATTTCCTTCCTGTCGCTCCCTTGCCAATGCAGCTTCCTGCACACACACATTAAAACGGCCATGCAACAGCACTTAAACACAATCACTGGACGCTGTACCCCATCGCCCAGCCAAAGCCTAGGTGGCCCTACTTTTTTTCAAGGCACTTTATAAAACAGGACAGGTGCGGGAAGAAAGGACAAAACTGCGAAGGGCCAGATAAGCTTGTGCCATCAGAAGATCATGCAGACCATTTTATGTGTGCAGGAAAGGAATAACAATAAGAAGAAGAACGCAAAGCTATGGAGGGACGCTGGGGCCCCAAAGTGCTGTTGTGAGGTGTAAATAAGATAATGAAGCCTCGTAACACAGCGGCCACCACCACCGCTGCAGCCGCGCTTCTGTTGCTGCTCCCTGCTTCTGCTGCTGAAGCTGCTGCTACTGGCTGCTTCTGCTGCTGCTCCCTGCTTCTGCTGCTGCTGCTGCTGCTACTGGCTACTGCTACTGGCTGCTGCTATTGCTGCTGCTGCTGCTGCTGCTGCTGCTGCTGAAGCTGCTGCTACTGGCTACTGCTACTGGCTGCTGCTATTGCTGCTGCTGCTGCTGCTGCTGCTGCTGCTGCTGCTGCTGCTGCTGCTGCTGAAGCTGCTGCTACTGGCTACTGCTACTGGCTGCTGCTATTGCTGCTGCTGCTGCTGCTGCTGCTATTGCTGCTGCTATTGCTGCTGCTGCTGCTGCTGCTGCTGCTGCTGAAGCTGCTGCTACTGGCTACTGGCTGCTGCTATTGCTATTGGCTGCTGCTGCTGCTGCTGCTGCTGCTGCTGCTGCTGCTGCTGCTGCTGCTGCTGCTGCTGCTGCTGCTGCTGCTGCTGCTGCTGCTGCTGCTGCTGGGCCTGGCGATGAGTAGACTTGCAGTGTGGAGACGGGTGTGTCATCTCTGCCCACTGCCATTGAGATTCAACGCAAACACAGCAGATTTCAAACAGGTGGGCCATCGCCCGGGGCTGTGTGGGCTGCTAGCGTTTTGATGTAATCACCCGCACCCGGCAGAATATTTTTGCCCCCCTATGACCCCTCACACATCACAAACAGCGCCTGCAGCAGATTCCGGGCCCTGTGTTAAAAAAGGAATGGCAGGCTAAACCGACTCCTTATGAAAGCCCTTCACAGGTGCTTTTTGAGCTGTACAGAACCAGGGCCAGTGGTGTCTTTACTAATGCTCCACAAATGAAAGGATGAAGTGAACTACTTCGGATCCACTAATGGGAAATGAACTAAAAGTTAACCATGCTGTGCTTGTGTTTGAAATCCATTTCACGAGCGCTTTGCTCATATTGGCGTAGTATATCATCATATAACATGTATCATTTTCACAACAAACTCCCTTTTATGGCCTTTGATAGTCCACATGTCTCAATCCAGCTCCTCTGTCATTTTCAAGATGAATTTGCCACCCACGTTTGGCAATGTCTTGTTTGGTTTTTAATCGCTCGCTCCCCACGGAAAGATAATCAACTGTAAAAAGTGTTAATAGGGCGTCTCCAAAGGACCCCTTTTTTGTTATGAATAGGATTATTTATCGAAATCTGCGACAGTTTTTCCTCACAAGCCAGCCGTCTCCGATCCTTCATTGTGACTGGGTGTGTGTGCATAGAATGATGTGTCCTACATTGAGTAATGTGCAACAAAAACTAGCATCGTGCGCCCCAGTCGTTTGTCAGACTGCAGCTAAAAAGGTTTCATCCGCCCTTGGACGGCATGATGTCAGCTGGAGTTTAATCGTCCCAAAGTGAGCTCAGCAGGACACAACCAACAATGATAAATGTCTCAGTTTAGCATGATCGCTGGCAACGGATTGGTTTAGGGGCTATTGGGAAGCTCTCTCTCCCCCCCCCCCCCCCCCCCCCCCCCCCCCCCCCTCTCTCTCTCTCTCTCTCTCTCTCTCTCTCCTCTCCTCTCTTCTCTCTCTCTCTCTCTCTCTCTCTCTCTCTCTCTCTCTCTCTCTCTCTCTCTCTCTCTCTCTCTTATCTATACTCTCTCCCGATACTGTCTGTTTGACCTCCCTCTCTTTCTCTCTCTCTATCTTTCTCTCTCTCCAATATTCTCTCACACACCTATACTTTATCTTCCTCTTTCTGTCTTGCTTCTGTTCAATCTCTAACCTCTCTCTCTCTCTCTCTCTCTCTCTCTCTCTCTCTCTCTCTCTCTCTTCTCTCTCTCTCTCTCTCTCTCTCTCTCTCTCTCTCTCTCTCTCTCTCTCTCTCTCTCTCTCTCTCTCTTCACACGTACACAGAAGTCCTTGCAACCAGAGTTGCCATTCTTTGTGCATTATTTAGCACCCAACTGTAAGATTTATTTGAACTAACAACTTCAGGATCAATAGCTATCAGCCATTGATGCCTTGGCGAGCGAGGAAAAGATCTATTATAACATAAGGCTTCTCGTGAATCAAGTATGGCCCATACTCATATATTCACCAGCTGGCTCTCTTTCCACTGCAAACCCTTCTCACTGTGAACCTCACAGAAGGCAGAAGAGAGGAGTGTGATAACCCCTTATTATATATTCTTAATAATAATACTGGCCATAGTTATCACCGTTATTATTATTACCTCTGCTGAGCAGGCTATGTTTTCACACACAGTCTCTGTGTCTGTGCGTCTGCCACTGTGTGCATGGATTTGCACCGTATTTGGTGAGGACGTTGGTTATGGGCCAACTACAAAAGTGGTTCACTTTTCATCCTAATGCGGCGAATTGGGCGGGGCATTGGGATTTACATTTGTCTGGCAGGATATCTCCAAAAGTATAGCCCACCTGTACACCCCCAAAAGGTGGGGTGTGCAACGATTTGTAAGGGGTGATACATTTGCGTAACACCACCAAAATCCTATTCTGTATGGCTTTTCACGGTTAAAAGATTATGGTGGGTGGCTTCCCCAAGCTCTGGCCACTGCCTTTTTTCTTGAAAATCTCCAAAGGGGGCCTTGTGGGGTGCCATCAGACACAAATCAGCTCCCTCCAGT
>OLKM01001781.1:0-40000 GCA_900291075.1 Melanogrammus aeglefinus | reverse complement strand
TCTTGCATGGCTGTGTGGGATAACCCCCTTTGCTGCAGCACAATGTATAAAGAACACAGGCAATTCACGGGAATATTAATGAGTAGCCCGTTTCCTCTGGTTCATCTGATTGACTGGAGCCAACAACTTTTGGTCTAAGTTAACATTCATGATTACAAATTGGATTCTTTAATTAATTTATTTTTTGGTTACAACAATTATCCGGACAAATATGGCAGAAGAGTCAGTCCAGTGACTCGTAACAATGATTATCTTTCCCATTTGATTGTTTTATTTTCACCGTGAAAACGAGCAAATAATAAGCAGTTTGAGGTTAGCAGTTCTGCTATCCTCATACAGTACGCATCCACAAAGCAAAATATTAATAAAATCCTAAGATCCTCCCAATAAAATGCTGGCGGTGAACCTTCATTCAATCCTACTACAGAGATCTACGTATAAAGCAGTGCATCTCCCAATGGTAGGTTAAAGTGGTAACAGATGCAGCCTTAACACATCTTGGAAAATCCACTCGCTTCCTACAGTGAGACAACTTTTGATATGGTGGGGAGATATTTGATACAGTCTTAAGGGACCTGTGTTACATTGGACACTGCCATGTTAATGTCAACTGTATTAAAATCCAATCTGCCATCTTCATCATTCCTGATAACCTCCACCGCCCTGCATTACCCGAGTCCTTCATCGGGTTAGCATCATCATCATCATCATCATAAGCATTATCATCTTCCTCCTCCTTCCAACCACCACCGTCACCATCATCATCATCATCATCATCATCATCATCATCATCATCGTCATCATCATCATCACCATCATCACTACCATTATTGTCATCATCCTCACCTTCCCCACCATCATCATCGCCATCATCATCACCATCAACATCATCATCATCCTCATATTCCTCCTCCTCTGTATCAGCATCATCAAAATCATAATCATCATCATCATCATCAACATCATCATCATCACCATCATAATCATCATCATCATTATCATTAACATCATCATCATCATCATCATCATCATCATCATCATCATCATCATCTTCCTCTTCACCCCTACCACCAGCGTCATCATCATTATCATCATCTTTCATCATCATCATCATCTTCCTCTTCATCCCTACCACCACCGTCATCATCATTATCATCATCATCATCATCTTCCTCTTCATCCCTACCACCACCGTCATCATCAGCATCTTCCTCTTTATCCCGACCGCCACCATCGTTGTGGTAACTTTTAGACAAGACGCCTGTGTCCGTTTAGAGGCAGCCATCACCACCAAGCAATATCTCTTGTGATAAGGCTGTCTGGTGGGGATGTTGGCCTCAGAGTGTAGCCCCAGGACACCGACACATCCCTTACAGGACGCGTGAACTTTGGTGTCTGTTTGGCAGACTGAGATAGAGAGACAGAAAGCAAAAGAGAGTGGGAGATGAAGGTTGTGTGTGGCTGGCGTTAGGGCGAGTAGCAGAGAGCAAAGTACCTGGGGAGAGAGAGAGGAGAGAGAGAGAGAGAGAGAGAGAGAGAGAGAGAGAGAGAGAGAGAGAGAGAGAGAGAGAGAGAGAGAGAGAGAGAGAGAGAGAGAGAGAGAGAGAGAGAGAGAGTGCGAGATGTCTGGACTTATCTGGGCTCCCCTGCTCCTCCTCCCCAGGCCACGCTGGAGAACGATGGAGGACTTTGAAAAATCCTCCAGCTGCACACACGATTAAACCCACCAAGTCCCAATCAATTTCCTTGTCTCTTCTGAACCAAAGTAAAAGAGCCTCCTCTCGAAGTGCTGGCTGGATGGTAACAGTCCTGTTCTCATCTGGAGCACTCCAGATATAGCAACATGTAGCCTTCTGCTAGGTCCCTGAAGCTGTTATATGGTCCAGGTGAAAAATAAGCACCAGAACTTCGTAAAATCCAAATCGTGGTAATAAATATAGTTGCAAGCAACAATGACAGGTACCTACAGTATGGTGAGTGTGGTGAGCATAGCCTAATAAATACATGATAGTAAAAATAAAATTGATTTCACGCCATGGCTCACAATATGGTTGGTCAAGGCCGGACTCAAACCAGTGACCCCATGGCCAATGCTACACCACTACGGTATAGTATGGTAGTGCTATACCAACTACATACGTGGAGGTATGCTGAGCTTGTTAGGTATGGTAAAATGGAAATCGGTTAAAAAAAGCATATAAAAACAACCACCAACCACATTTCTAAAGCATGCTGCGTAAAAATTCAGCGTCAAAACGGGGATGCGAAATGATGTGTGTACCACCTTAAGGCCCAGCCTGCATTGGAGAGAGGCCGCGCTTCAAAGAGGCAACTTCAATCCAAATCTGATTGGCTCTAAAAAAATAATTGGAGCGATCTCATTGGCTGAATTTTATTTGATATTTGTATAAATATTTACTGAAAAAAAGGTTTGCTTTTAAATAGGTTTTGGCAAGCGATATGATTTCAGTCACAATACAGCCTATTCCCGCCTTCCACGCAGTATGCCTTTGTTGACACTCAGGCTGCCTCTCTCCCTCTTTTTCCAGATCAGCGAGTATGGAGACCTTTGTTTTGTACTGGATGTATATAGGCATATATGCATAGATATTTGGAGTTAAATTGGCGCTCATGTTTAATGAACAAATTAACTACAGTTCATGCCTGACCTCCACTTTTCCTTGTGGTCCGTTGGTTTACAGGCCATAACAATGTACGGAGTAAAGAAAAAAGAGATGAACCAAAAACGAATATAGACAATTATTCAGTGTTGGCTTGAGTGGGATTCAGTATGCTGTATTCAACTCATATATCAAAATTAAGCATCAACCAAGTGTCTCACAGTGTCATTCAAGAGCTGACTTCAAACTTGACCAGCCTGGGTCGGCATCTTCTTCAGGTCTAGAGTGAAGGGAATGCATCTATAATGCCCTTTGCTAACCTGTAGCAACTCAAAGCACTTTAGAATCACTGAATCACAATCACCCATTCACTCACCATTCACACATCGACAGCGGGGTCAACAAGTCAGGGCCACAGCCAACTCGTCTGAAGTAGTGAGGGTTGGGAGTCTTGCTCAGGGACATTTTGACAGGATGAGCCAGAAACCTAGCCAGTAACCTTTGACTTTGCTACACAGCCACGTGTTGGGATTCTAGATATACAGCAAGATAGGACCCTCAGCAAATGAGGAAAATTGTTTGTTTTTAGCCTTGGTCGAAGTTTATTTCTTTCTCACACACACTCACACACTTATGCCAACAGCATTGATGTATATATATATATAATAGTTCTAACTGCTGGACTGTCAGAGTTTTCTGTTCAATACACAATGGGATGCAGCTGACATCATCTCTGTGGGAGGCTTTGAAAGAAATCAGATGTACACTGACCTCTGGAACGTAGGATATGAGGCTTTTGTGAAGGCAAACGTATTCAGAGTGATGTTCTTGCCCATTGTGTATGAAGGTAGACTTTCCATTTGCAAACATTTATTTCGAGGTCAAAGTGAAGTTTTTGGAATCAGGGATTGTAGAAAATGAAGGTTTAGGTATTTTTATACTTTTTTATTAAAAACAACTTTAGAAAAGTTTGTTACTGAAGATATAATGATGAATAGTTTAATGGGCAAACATTTGCATTATTTATTATATAACCAAGTGTTTTGGGATGAGGTTAATTATTGTATGACACTATTTTTAAAGTAGTAGAAGTGAAAACTTTTTTCCAGACTTAGCCCACTTTCTATTATTTTATGATAAAGCTAACATTTGAATCAAGAATCAGATGGCATACCTGAAAGTAGCGGAATTAATTGCAATGTTTCAAAGTAAATCGGTTCTATTCATAGAGAGTGTTTTTATTTGATCAATACCTGGAAAACCGGAGAAGGACTCAAATGATTATGGTGGTTCAATATTGAAAGGGTGATTAATGTTACACACAAACACTTCTACATATGAATACAAGACATTTTTCAATCATCTTGAACAGCGGCTTGTGGTGCTGACGAGGGTAGTTTAAAAAGTTATCTTGTGAAGCTGTCTTAAACTTTCTCAAATGTCAGTCTGCAGTGCAGTAATAGGATATCTGTTTGGCCCTGTGAATGGGTAGCACTTTTTTCTTCTATATATTGTAGTGGGCGGAGAAAGGCTGAAAGAGTGTTTTGTAACAATGAAAGAGTTCAGAGAAACCATTATCATTGCTAAGAGACATGCTCTGAACTATGTGGATGGAAGACCTCCACTAAACCAGATCCAGATGAATGATCTCAACTCTAAAGTCGCAAGTAATATAAATGGATTGTTGGTTTTGTCGTTGTTGTATTAATTGTTGTTGTTTTGAGTTAAGTTGATGACTTTCACAGACGCTGAGGTTCACAGAATAGTTAGAGTTGAATCTGAATTTTCGAAAACAGAATGATTTTTAAAAGAAGATGTAAAAGATCCTAATAATTTCATCATTTCACAACATGGCACGTATATATAGAAACCAACCTTAGATATACGGACAGATATGTGCCGTCGACGTATCAAAGGGCTGTTTTGACCGTCCTTTGACTGTTCTGAACACTTACAGAAACTTTGCATTTCTCTCGGCTTCTGAAGGACCACATGGCCTGACATCAAATGCTCATCACTGGAACGCACATCTGAGCAAACACTGGAAGGCGTCTCGCAGTGCAACATAAAAGCTGTCCACCTAACTTACTTACTGGAGGGGAACGCTTTGAAACGCAAACATGTTTATCTCCAAGAAAACCAGGCGAGATGAATTCCAAGAGCATTAGCAATGCTGTGTGCTCAAGTTCACAAAAAAATCCTACACTCTCCACATCTGGATACAGTAACAAAAGCTATACATCTCGCTGCTACTCTCCGGAGAGTGTACTTGTCACCCCAGCATTGGGAACCATCAGTGTGTTGGCCTCTTTGTTCAAGAGCTCCTTGATTCACCCTTGAGGAAGATGCCTCACCCTTAAACCTTCTCCTTAATGAGATGTATCTGATTCACTGTTGCTTTGGATGACGGCATCTGTAGATTAGCTAGGCCTTCCTGTTTGTTGCTGTAGAGCAGGGGTTACTGGCGGTAAACCGCTTACTGAGATGATTTATGTCGTAAGACATAGCCGTACACATTGGCATAGAGTTTTCCGGGAGTAAACATTTGTGTTTGATCACACAATCATAGCCCTTGGTACAAGGAGTATTTGAGCTGTAAACACTTCGATAAATAATGTTCAGTTCTTAACACTAGTCTGAAGTTATCAAAGTGAGAATGTTCTTTTTGATTAGGGAACATGACAAAATGTGCCACACTGAGACCCCCTGGAAATGTTGATTGTTTGGTTCAATTTGGTTCACAATTAGTTTCTCTGGAGCAAACAAAAGATATGAAGAAACAAACCAACAAAAAACATTTTGGCAAACCACACACACAGCACTAAAATGTTAATTTCTTTCTTAACATGCAGGAAAATTCACAGAAATTCAGAACTGAAAATGACCGAAGGACCACCCAACCCCAACACTACTTGTAGATTGTTTTGAATTAGACGACCCCCTTTATAGTTCAACTCAAGAAATTGCATGCATATTAGAACAGGGAACGGGCTGCATTTTACTGTCCGAGCCCGGCCCTGGTCCGACAGAGAAGTAACCAAGCCCGACCCGAGCCCAACAGCATCAAGATATACTGTATATGTCCGAGTCCGACCCGTGCCCGATACAGTTAAAGTAATTATTTTCTCATACTAATGACACGTTTACGTTTGTGTATATGAAAGCACGCCTTATTAAACAACTGCGGGGCAGTTGTAAATGTCAACAGATGAGCTCAACAAGAGCGCGTGCTGTTAACGCACGCTTGTTGCGCAGAATCATAACCAATTGAAATTCACATACACATCACAAAAAAGGCCACGATAACGATAATGCATATGCACATCATATATAGCATGTGTCCTGCTGATTAAGCATTGTTACGACATGTCGCCAGAGAAAGTTACTAGTTTAAATAAACAAGTGATGTCTATAAATCAGACCCTATAGGCCAGGCTTCTTTAGCATTTCACCCATACCAATGGAGATATACCTGGGTTAATACGACCCTTCTTGAGCATTTGTGGTGGCTTCTTTAGCATTCCGCCCGTACCAATATAGAAAGAATATTTACTTGGGTCCTGCAGATGTTTCATTAACAACCTCCTGAGTATATGTCTGTTTCCATTGTATCTCTGAGAAAACCAATTGGTGTCGAACCTTTACCACTCTTTGAGTCATGCTTAGCTCTGAAACCACATAAAGAGATGCATAAAGTTTACCCCTCATCACGAGGTTTGTTTATCATTGTGCTCTTTTATTTGTTAACATAAGTTTACTATATTCTCTGTCGTTTGGAAATGATGTCAGGTATGCGTGTTTTGGCAAAGTAGGGGCCAGATATTTCCCCAGGATCCCAGACTAAATCAGCGTTCCTTTCTCTTTTTCTCCCTGTTCTTGAAATTTCCCATTAACAACAGATTGGTTTACCGCTATATTGCATTTGTTGCTTAGGAATAGCAGGGGATGCTTACATGCTACAATGTTAATGGTGTTTCTCACACACCTGACCTAATTTTAACACAACTAATCACCATCAGTTGTTGAATTTGGGTACAGTACAGCAATAACACCTGGTCACTGCAGTGTGTGCGTGCGTGTGCGTGTCTGTGTGTGTGTATGTGTGCGAGGGAGAGTGGAGAGAGGGCATGGCAGAAAAATTACAGGACCATGACTGTACCAACCGTGACCACGCCCTCATTCCAGCAATCAGTATCTTATAATTAATAATTGTGACCACCTGTCCCAAATTAACTGATTGTGTGCACCTGTGTTTGGTGTCTCTACCTTTCTGTTCCATTGCATGGTTCTGTATATGTTATATTACTTTCTGTACTCTTGTTAATTCTCTATGCCTTAAACATACAAACTGATTCACAATCACCCGTATGTTTAAGGCATAAAGTATATACATACATACAATTTCTGTGTACGATATTTGTAGTTTATGGAGAACAGGCTTTGTTTTCCTTGGAATTGTTTGTTCTTATTTTGTATGGGGAAAATAGAGTGGCTTTACCTGCATTGGAACCAAACTGCTTTCTCTAATTAACCCCGGCACCATCAAAACAAAGTATTGAACTGTGATTGTTGCATTGTTTAACCCAAACTAATAGCATCTTTGGAAACAGAGGCTGGCAATGAGGCGTAGCGCCCATCTCTCTGTGGGCCTCAAAGGCCCAGGCATTAACCTGGGCCTGCTGCTTATTTATCGATAGACTGCTGCACTGAATTTTTGACTGTATATCCAGACAATCTTTTATACTAGATATTAAACCACAACACAAACTTGGTATTTTTTTATTTTTTTACCTGACATGCTGGGTTGTACAATAGTTGTATTCATTGTCAACAGTGTAAAGATGAACAGTATATAATAACTTAGCATTGTGACTCAATATCATGTTAGAGTCAAGAGCCATGTTCAATTAAGCTTTGACAATGTTTTGACACACACTGAGGATATAACTACCTATTTTGATCCAGCCATGGTTGTCAATGAGTTGTACCTGATGGAGATTCTACAGGGTTTCCTCATCACCATTCCAGGTCTGTACTTAACACCAGAGCTTAAAATAGAGTTTCATAAATGCCGTTGAACGGGCAGAGACAAGCTGAGAGACAAATTGGTTTCCTTCCTCAATGGTAACTCGTGTTTTCTGGGAGCACAATGTTATTCAGGACGGTAGATGGACGTGTAGGCCAAACAAAGGCACTATCTGTCCCTCGCAGAATAACTATTAAACGATTGGCCACTGTATTATAGATTTTGCAAACTATGCCCGTAAGTAATGTGTTTGTAAATTGGGTTGGTGGTTGGTATATGACGTCCTACGAAAAGACAGGCACATATCAACCCAAACAAGATATGTGAGTCCCCTCTCCGCCACATATAGTGTTTTTTGTTGTTGACATTTGTACTTGTCAGTGTAGCTCCTAGTAAACATTCCTATACAGCTCATACAGTACATTCAGTGTTTTCCTTCACACAAGCAGCATGACAATCCCGTTCGCTTATCTCCGTCACAGTGGCAATCCATCCTTGTCTCTAACATAGAGCAGCATGTCGTTGTTATGGAGATCTGTGACCGGCTTGCCGATTCAGCAACAGCACACACACCCATTCCACAAATGAATCACAACACGTTTTCGTCATTTTTTTCAACACATATTGGCCCGGGCCTTCAGTGGAAGAAAAATAAGCCACTGGAGATGCATAATTCACACACACACACACACACACACACACACACACACACACACACACACACACACACACACACACACACACACACACACACACACACACACACACACACACACACACACACACACGCACATGCACACGCACACACACACAAATGCGCGCACACACACACACAAACACACATAGACACAGAACAGTAACAGACACAGACACAGACACACACATGCATACACACACACACACACACACACACACACACACGCACACAAACACACGCGCGCGCGCACACGCACACACACACTGTATGCGCATGCATGCATGCCATCGGCATCTGCCAGGCGCTGCCATCGCTGCAAAGCAAACACGCTGCACTGGAAGCAAACAGCTTTCCCCTACATCTGTGCACATCATTGGAATGCCACGCGATACCAGGCAGGCAGATGGCTGTGAGCGCTGGTCGGACACAACAGATCATGTTTTAGAACCATGCTTCCTTCCTGTCTTGTTTGTGAACTGAGCAGAGAGGCTCATGGGACGGCGGTGAGCAGGAGGGGCCAGGCAGGCTGTCTCATGAGGTACAGAGTGGGCCACCTGTGCCGACGGAATGAGAGAGTGAGTCTGTGCGATCGTGTGTGTGTGTGTGTGTGTGTGTGTGTGTGTGTGTGTGTGTGTGTGTGTGTGTGTGTGTGTGTGTGTGTGTGTGTGTGTGTGTGTGTGTGTGTGTGTGTGTGTGTGCGCGTATGTGTATAAATCTGTGCATGTGTGGGTGTGTGACTGTGGGTGTCATTCGTGAATCTTTACGGTACTAATCTGATTCCATGTGTCTCATAACCACCGGGGCAGCGAATATCTTCTGAAAATAATACACAGTATTTGGGGAAAATAAATCAATAAAGAACCCGGGAACACTCACGGTGGTCACTGGGTGGAGATTACACAAAGGTTAATGATGTCATCAAGGGTGCAGTCGGTGGAAGGAGTTGGACTTTTTCTAATGTCCATGAAAAGAAAACATGATTTTTCACTAAACACACACACAAACAAGCACACACATACTCTCACACACACACACACACACACACACACACACACACACGTTTGAATACACACGCACACACACACACACATTCCCATATACACGCATACACACACACACACACACACACACCACACATTTCCATACACACGCACACACACACACACACACACACACACACACACACACACACACACACACACACACACACACACACACACACACACACACACACACACGCACACGCACACGCACACACACACACACACACCCATACACACACACACATACACGTGCACACACGGCAACAGTTAATGCTTCATTAACTGCATCTATCTTCCCAAATGAGCCTTCATAAACCCAGGAGGAGGAAATGCAAGAAAATATAAACACCAACGTGTTTCTGCAGCAGATTATCACTCAATATGGCACAGAGAGCCCCATTCACCCATAGCTGGGCAGATGGACAGAGGGACAGCCAGACTGACTGGTCAGCACACAAACATGTGAGCAGGAGATAGACAGACAGATTGACACACAGACAGGTGGATGGGCAGGCAGTCGAATGGCCAGACAGATAAATGGATAGAGATACAGACAAATGGTGGATGGGTAGAAAGACAGGGGTGTAGACAGACAGACAGAAAGAGAGACAAATGGGCAGATAGACAATGAATGGTCAGAGAGACGGGACGACAGAGAGACAGAACGACAGACAGAGAGACAAAAGGGCACAGGTTGATGGGAGGGTGAATGCATGGAATGACAAAACGCAGTGTAATTGAACAGAGACGGGCTGAAGAACAGTAAAACGTTGAAAATATAATATAGGTTTACCAAAAAGTCCCATTTTAGTGTCTGTATGTTTTACTCTTTTTTTTCTTTCATTTATCATTGTGCCCCAAGGGTCTCGGTCTCTCTCTCCCACTCACCCTCTCCCCCACTCTCCCACTCTCCCACTCTCCCACTCTCCCTCTCTCTCCCTCTCTCCCTCTCCCTCTCTCCCTCTCTCCCTCTCTCTCTCTCTCTCTCTCTCTCTCTCTCTCTCTCTCTCTCTCTCTCTCTCTCTCTCTCTCTCTCCCTCTTCATGCTCTCTCTCGCTGTCGTCCTTCATTTTGTAGGGCAGATAAAATGTAAATCAGCTAGTCAGAAGATCAAACACTTGGGGTTGACTTTGCCCTTCCATCTACACAATTCCCTTTATAAGAGAATAATACTGTAATACTTCTGGCATTGAAAACCCAGAGAGAACTTTATGTTTTTTTCTAAATTTCAGAGCTCTGAGATGAATTATATCCCTTTTTCTCTTCTTTCCTGCCTTCTGTATCCGAAATGTTATCCTGACTACACAGCTTTCAGTGTGAAAACTGTGACGGTTGAATATCATAAATCTCAGAATGCATCAAAGAATGTCATAGGGCAAGTTGTTTTTGGACGCATAGTATATGCTATTATATATGTATAAGCAATTTGATATAAATAACAACGATGGATTGACAGATGACAGATTCAATCGTCTAACTAATTACGGAGTACAGAAGCCGACTTGTGACAGCTTCCATAAAATATGTTGTATGGTGTCTGTATCACAACATTTTATTGCTCATGAAATTAAATTAAATGGATGCATCCGTATGGACAAGCAGGTGAAGGCATGCTGTAGCCATGGTCTAATCATACATTCTGTATGTACTTGGTGTGGACTTAAAGGAATGAGCCAGCATGACCACGACCTCCATATGTGAACACAACCTTTTATGCAGACCAGACTAGGGTGAGTCATTCGCTGCCAGCACCAACAGCCTGACGTATGAAAAACCAATAGCATTTACAATAAACCCATTTTTCTCACAATTATAAAGAGTTTTGGTACAAAGTGGTATTGGTCTGCCGAGGTACAACAAGAAAACCTATAATTAATTTGCCATGACCAAGTGTAATTGATGATGTGATGTTTACCAGTGCAACATACCATGTTGTGATAAAATATCAGGTAGCCTACCTGATTCTTTCATGCATGGAAATATCTTGATTGTATTCAAAATGCCATGTTGCGTGCCAGCGTTGTCTGTGTGCATTTGACATCATGGGAGTCAAATCTTCTTTTGAGGGATCTAATTAAGCATGTAAGTTGTCCCGTTAGCAGCCTTTAGTGGCTTAATTTGTAGCTAAATTTATAGCTATGTTCTGGTTGTGTCTTTTATGGAATAAAAAGCTGCAGCAGAAAGCCAACATAGTGCAGGTTGAAGGTTGAGTTAGGTGGAGGTTAGGTAGAGGGGGTTCAGTTTAGTCAAGCCATTGTTTCAGGGATTAGATAAAGTATCGATAAGGTCAAGAGAGGACAATCAGAGGAGAGGATGTAGGATAACGACACCACGATCTTACACACGCCAAGTTAAAGCAATCACGCCAATTAAAGAAAACACAGATTACAAAGACCATGTCCATCTTGACCTCCGTATCCAACATACACGGAATTTGGGAATATAACTTGCATGCCAAACCACAATGTGAACCAGCTCGAAATTAGCAAGGGCCCGCTGTCTTAAATCCATGATATTCGCAGCTACAATGAGCCAGGTAGTAATGGACTGCATTTATATAGTGCTTTTATCCAAAGCCCTTTACAATATTGCCTGACATTCACCCATTCTTGCACACATTCACACAGCGACGGCCGTTAGGGTGAGGAAAAGCTGGGGATCGAACTAGCAACCTTTTGTTTACCAGCCAACCTCCTCTACCTCCTGAGCTACTGCCGCCCAAAAAAGTGAGCAATCTTCTGCAAATTCTTGGCACCAACAACCCAATAAGAGTAAGTTGGATGACACTCCAGAGTAGATCACTATCGGTTCCAATGCTTTTCAGTTCTCTCATCTATGAGATCTTAGATGGGTTGATTACAAAGTTACGATGCATGGAGCGACAGTGAGTTAAATCCACTGGTGTTAGAATATTATCAGACACTATCCGCACATCACCCATTTCCATACAACCAAGAATAAATTTCACAACGTTGATTTGATCCTTATTATATATAAAATGGATTAAGTTGATTTGTATCTATTTCCATTCCATTACTGTATGTCCGAAGTTGTCATACTTGATAGTAAGATAGTCATGCAAATGTAGTTTGTCACACAAAGTGCCAAGTTAATTAAATTATTTATATGTGTTTTTTTGTTGGGTTTAATTAATCCTCAAGCTATGAATTAACTATGTCAAACAATTACACAGTTGTGCTTCTGAGTAGGCGTTATATAGTCCCAAATAACTGGGCATATTCAACCCACATGAGAAACAACCTACTGGTTTTAGTTAACAAAACAATTATCTAAAATGAAAATAAACGTCTTCAACTTGGCATAAATGAAGGGTTCAACCCAATTAATGTAACAACACCAAAAAAGAATTGTATTTTAATCGAATTTCGTTAAAATACAGTCATTCATGAAATAAATACTCATGGAAGATTCTTTTGTCAAAAACAAAATAACAACTTCCTTCCATGACATATGTGCTCCGGCTCTGCTGCCAAAAGGAACCCCCAGAAAACTTTTCCATTTGTCTCGGTGCGGTACTCTTGCTAAAGGCTGTCTGACGCCGGACTGCAGATTCACTGCCGTCTGAGAAGGAAAAAACCAAACCAAAAAACCTTTCAGCCATTTCAATAATGAATGATCTCCCCTCGTCCCCCCTCCCCCATGGGTAGCATTAGGTCGATGTATGGAAGCCCAGAGGGGACACATGTGAAGCACGGGATGGGCCTGAGCAGCGCATACTGAATGTTGGTAAGCTTATAAGACAACCTGATGGAGTATCAGAGCCCCTCTTCTGACATCCAATGACAACCAGCGGAGGAAGACATTCTGCTCATGCTCTGCTGTTTTCGTTATTGGCCTCCGAGAACCCATGTGATTTGTTGTGTCGTAATACATGAACATAAGCCAGCCTTCGCACAAGGATGCCTGAGTTAGTGTGCATGCAGGAGACAGCAGTTACTACAAAGAAATTCACACCCAAACCCTTGGGCGGATGGTGAAATGTTGTTCTAGTCGCTCATTACACTCCTCGGTATTGAATTCTAGCTACATCGTGCCTGTTTTGCATACAGAAGGCCAATTAATCCAACTTGGCTGCTGTCCCTTTGAGAGTCCCGGTCTAATGCGATTAATAGGATTGTGTGCTAGCTTGAAGAATGTAGGTGACCAATGCTAAAGGGAGGGCTTGGGCTACACACAGAGTGCAGAAGGGAAAGTCTTATCTCTGCGGTGGAAATAAAATAATAAAACACCTTATTCTAATGAAGCACTGAGATGTGAGAATCACTTTGAAGACAGACTTAAAACGGAGAGGTGCAACAAGGGCATCGCTATTTCGCTTGCAGAAATTTGCCATTGTTTTTTTATATTTTTATCTGCCTTTTGTGTTTAAGCTGCAGAAAAGAGACAAGGAATGGCAGCTTCAGTGAACATGGAGTTATTCTATACATCAAATGATTTCGAGCTAGATGAAAGTTAATGAAGGATAATTCAGAAAATTGAGCCGAACAGATGTAATGATGTTTTTTTTATGCCACATCTCTTTTACCTGTTTATGGTCTACACACCATTTTGTCGAGCACAAAATGGCTGTTTGTTCAATGAAACATAAAATCTTGACTCCAGAGTACTAAAACAAGTAACTAAACTGCGTTACGGTCGCACAGCAACATCTATATAGAGACTTTGTTTGATAATAGACATAAAGACCTGTTGGCAATATTAATGTAGACAGTACAATACTCTTATAATGTCGTAGCAAATATCCCAATTAAAGCACTACAGCATAGTGTAACCCTCACTGTCAGTGGGGCAGAGTTTATAAAGCTCCCTATAGGCTGTATGCCATGGAGGTCGTAGCCCCACTGCAAAGCCGCTCAAAGAATTTCCACAAATCCAGAGACAAAAGGCAGGCAGGAGTGCGTAATTTACTGGGAGAAGCTCCGCGAAGGGCAATACTGCCCACACAAGCCCATTCAAGAGTCTTTAACTCTGGCCAGGATTACGCTTATCAAGCATAAAACTGTTTGGTGGCACAAAGGCTCTGATGCCCGGGCAGAACCCCCCATGAATGGCCCAGTGACTGGCCTGGGCGTCAGGAGAGGAAGCTAGGAGGAGCTACCCCTCCACCACTGCTGTGGTTCCAGGCACCGGGGATGGTCGAAAGAACGGATAAACACTCTGGCTCCATTGTATAGTATTATCTATTTGGAGCATGTTTGAATGGGATGTAGAAGGAAAAGCAATGCATCAGTGCAAAGAAAACATCACGCTTTCTTGTTCGTTTTCACGAGTTGTTTTCTCTTTTTTTTTCATCTCGGTAGCACTAATATTCTAGGTCAATCAAAAAACATTCACACACATACTGTTGAAGTTTGCTTCGAACCCGTAGAAACTATTTTTCTGCATTCTTCCATCCTGGACTTTAGACCTTCTGTGTGTGCATATAGATCAAATTGTGTACATAGCTCATAGCTCCTACATAGCTCCCATGCTCCCATGAATCCCTACTTAGATGGATGAAGTGCACAAGGCGTCTCTATTGCCTCATCTTATGCTCATCTTTTGAAATTACCTTGATTGCTTGAACATAACCTGCTGCTCTTCTGTGTTTTTTAAGCAAATTGTTTTGTGTAATATCATGAATAATATTTTTTTATTATTCCCATTTCTCATCGCTTCATCCTACCAAATAGGTAAGCAGAGATCTGCACCACCCGGTTTAAATGGCCCTTTCCATTCACTCATCAGCTGTGTGTGCAAACTTTTACTGATAATTACAAAGAAAATAAATCCCCCTCAAAGCAAGGTTGAAGCCTGCTGATACCTTCACTACTATCAGAGACCAGTTTTCCCATCTGCTCCTCAGCCAGTTCTTTAATTCACCTAATGCTATTGGTTTATCCTCACGTCAATCGAACATAGAGCTTACCTACACATACACCCAGAGGCCGTGGCTGCCCGCCCTAAAATCCATCCGATATACACCCTTGTAATGTAATTCCACCCTGGAGACGTGCAGAGCCCCACTCTATGTAAATCTCCCTCTACCCATCTCACTCTCTCATTCTCCTTCCTTCCATCCACTGCTTTCAACTACTCTTAAGTCTCACTCCTTTCTTCCCCACCCACAATTACTTATTTCTCTTTCTCTCTCTACCTATTTCTATCTTTCTCTCTCTTCCACTGTGTTTCTATCTCTCTCTCGCTTTATGTTTCCTGCTCTCTGCCTCTCTCAACCTCCGTCTGTCCCTTTCTCTCTGCGTTGTCCATTCTATCCACGCTCTCCTCCCATCAGGCTGCATCTGTGTGCCAGATCAATGTGTCTGCATCCACCCAGAATAAGGGATTCAACATCGCAATGCTGGATGTGGCACTGCCCCTCCCTACCTCTTCTTCTCTATGTTAACCTCTCTCTCTCTCTCTCTCTCTCTCTCTCTCTCTCTCTCTCTCTCTCTCTTCTCTCTCTCTCTCTCTCTTCTCTCTTCTCTCTCTCTCTCTCTCTCTCTCTCTCCTCTCTCTCTCTCTCTCTCTCTCTCCTCTCTCTCTCTCTCTCTCTCTCTCTCTCTCTCTCTCTCTCTCTCCTCTCTCCCCCTCCACCGCCCCCTCTGTCTCTTGCCATGCACCTGATGGCCATTTCTTAAGATATGCATATGTGTTATATGGTGTGTTTGGAGTGTGTCTTTGAGGTCTACAATGATCGAGTCAATTATCAGCATGCATCGGCAGTGGCGCGCGGTAAAAAAGCCACAATTAGTGGCCTGTCACCGAGTGATTGCAGGGTTGCAACATAGATACTGTCGTAATGGGTAAAGATCCTTCTGGAAGAGCATGCGTGTCTCGTGGACTGTCTTCAATCCCAGCACTGAAACATTTTAATCGTTTCAGAAGGAGAAGGAGGAGGAAGAGGAGTGTCAGAGAGCGTCTAAGTCAATGACAGACATTTTTAAATCATTTGAAGGACTTGTTTAACTTCCTGTGGCTTGTTTGCTGTGAATAACCAGTACGGGATGTGCATGGAGCTGCTTGGGCCCGGGGTTTTTGCTGCAATATCATTTGAATCTAAGAATTATTTGTGTTTGTGCCTCTCAGGCCATTATTCTCTGTCTATTGATATTCCATTGGGCTCATATTCCATGACATCAGCACTCCATATTCCCAGGATTATACCTATCTCTTCTTTATTTACTTGACTCTCAGGGTCGCGAGAAACAAAATAACGTCATAGGCGTCCCAGGATGACACAACACATTGCATTGCACTTCCTTGCGCAAGGTGTCAAACACAATATAACGCAACACAACACCACGGATCATTCAACAACACGATAACGCAGAAAGAACGTAACACAACATTGCAAAATGCAAAACAACAAGATGGTACAATCCATAACATGACCTCAAAGCAGAACCCTCACAACCAGGCCCGCGTAACACAACCCATAGCATCACATTAGAAACAAGACAATGGCGCACAACAGGACAAAATGTATAACATAACCCTCTTCTACATCCAAGCTGTTTCCCGGGACGTAGCATCAAGGCAGTTGAGCAGCCATCTGCCATATCATTTTATTTTCCCTCCGTTCATTCATTTATTTATTTCAATTTTTCTTACGAGACACTCCTCTGAAGTCTATCGCGATAGAATACTAAACAGGGTGGGCTGTGAGGCGTAGCAGGGGCCCAGCTCCCCCCTCACAACCCTCCCTCCCCCCCCCCACCCCCACCCTGGGGACCATGGGAGTCCACATAACCGCCCTAACCATGGAAGCAACACAGCTCTGTGGAACTAGTTCATTGACGCTGCCCACGAAGATAAAGAGTTTCAAATGGGCGGAATTACGGGATCAATAGTGTGATTAGCAGGGGCCTTGTAGCTATTGTGTGTTGTTGGCAATCCATCGTTGGAGCTAAACCCAGAGGGAGATTACTGTGGAGGGGGGAGCGCTGCTCCTGGATGAAGGCCTTAAGGAGCAGATAAGGGAACGGGGGTTAGACAGAGTTATGCATGTGCATGAACACTCACACTCACACACACACACACACACACACACACACACACACACACACACACACACACACACACACACACACACACACACACACACACACACACACACAAGCACACACTCACAAGTACACACACAGACTCACAAGTTCATAAATACAAATAGGAAGCAAGGCTGCCGGCAGTGCAAATTCTGCCAGCAAACAATAATTCACGGGGAGAATGGGAAGAAATGGTGACTTCCAATGTGTGGTTCGCCGACCATTAGTTTACCTTGCTATAACCATCCTTCACTCGTCATCATCATTTTCAAGATGTTTAGTACAAGGACAAAGTGGCTGTTGGAAAGTCAGTCAAGTAATTGAAATAATTTTGGGGGTATTTCTTTCTTATGGTCAATGGTGAACACAGATTCCCCATATAGCTTCCGCAGAAGGACTGGGCACAGACTCCTGTATTCACAAATAAAAATGACCCCAGTTTAAAGGTATCTGTTTAACGTCTACGAGCCGCAGGGAGTGGATGTATTTAGTATTTGCGGGGTGGGGTTGCACAAGGCAGAGCTGAGGAGTAGTATGTGTCCCCTGGGGTCACTGCAAATACAAACAGCCTCTGACTGTATCTCCGGCTGAGAGTCCTACCTCGGTGCGAACACACTGCTAGCCTTAAATCTCCTGTACTGAACGAAAGGCTTTATGGCAGCAGGCTGCGAGGCAGGTTAGGCCAAATGGAGGCTCTTAATAGCCTTTAGGTGTGAATAATGATTGTGGGTTTGTTTGTTGTGTGTGTCTGTGTGTGTGTTTGTGTGTGTGCCTGTGTGTGTATGTCTGAGTGAGTGTGTGTTTGTATAAGTGCCTGTGTGTGGTGTGACTCGTGTTTGTGTGTGCGCATGCACAGGCATGCGTGTGTGTACGTGTACGTGTGTGCGAGCTTGAGTGTGTGTGTGTGTGTATGTGTACGTGTGTGCGAGCTTGAGTGTGTGTGTGTGTGTGTGTGTGTGTGTGTGTGTGTGTGTGTGTGTGTGTGTGTGTGTGTGTGTGTGTGTGTGTGTGTGTGTGTGTGTGTGTGTGTGTGTGTGTGTGTGTGTGGTGTGTTGTGTGTGTATGTGGGGGCTGGCGATGTACTGGCTGATCTCCTTGTCCTTTGTGTGCCCCTAGTCAGCTACTACATTGATGGGGAACATTTGTGGGACATAATCACCGTGGATGGATTCTTGACAATTAATTGTCGCATTACTTTTCTGCTATGGAGACATAACAATGCCTCCAGAAGGACAAAACAACTGTCCATGATCCTTTATGAAAACAGCTTGTTTTGCATCTTGCAGTGAAGACAGCACAAGAGGGCTTGGCTTGGTGGTCCTACGTGCCGCAACACGACCCCTCAAAATCAGCCGTGGTCAGACAGAAAGGCCCACAAACATACAAGCAGAAAGTACAAACGGGAAGATACAGTTTTTGGGCTGTGAAAAAAAAACTCGATCGGATGATTGCACGTTCTTACAAGGGATTACTCTGATATGATGATGTTTTGAGTGTTCCTGTTATCGCTCACATCCTATGCATTCTATATAATATTATTTACTACCGATTTGTTGGTCGTTTTTTGTGTGTGGTATTTCTGTCCTCCTCACAAGGAAAGTGCTTTGTGTAAGCGCATTAATGTAAATGCAGAAAAGATCAAAAGTAGCTTTGCATAAAGCGTCAACACTTTGTAACAAATGTAACAATATCTCTGATTAGATTTTCGTACGTTCATGAATCACCATTTTAATGTGCCAGCTTGATTAGCGGTCCACAGCGATCTTAATTCCAAGCACTGGTTCAAATGAGCCTGAAACACTTCAAACATTGATCATCCTCCAAATATGACGGCACTTGGCAGGCAGGATTTAAGCTTAGCACGAAAATGAATTGGCCTTTACTCCACCACCACACATAGTGGACTACAAAGTACAGCAGTGGTACAGCTGGTTCCTGTATTCTTGGCAACTTACATCGACAAAATTGCAAATACATTTTTAACAAATGGCTCCTCTCAAATACAGATTTATAATATTAAAATGACTGAAATCAATGAACTTTTCAGCCAAATGTTACAAATCCCCTCTGGGTAAAAGTCGGACCATATTGGCTCCATTCAACATTTCAGGGGGCACCAGCCACTCTTTAGCCCCCCGACATAGTGTGGCTGGGAACCACCACCTGCTTCACCCCCCTCTGCTCCCCACCTTGTGTTAGCGCTAATGGCCGGCTGCTCAGTGCGTCCCGAATGCTTGTGGAGCTGGCTTGCTAGTGGCTAGCCTGCTCCGTATATATGGAAGGAGTCGCAGCGCGCGGCTGTGCTGCAGGTGGCAGACGAAAGGCTGGAGACCGGAGGAGGAGCCAATCAATACGGGCACTATCTGCCCCCTGTAATCTCTGACACCCGTGTCAGACGTGATATCTGTAATAGATCTCAGGGATTAACAGGCCCCCCCCTTCCTAAGACACTTCTATGTGCCGCTCCAGGCTATAGGCTGAACGATGTGGCCGAAGGCAGGGTGTTGGTGTGGGAGGTTGGGCAGGGGGGGTGGTGTTAGGATGAGGGGACGGAGGACGGGGGGGCGGTGGGAGGGGGGGGGGGGGGATGCAGCAGAGCTGATCCACTCGTGAGACGAATGGAGAATATCGGCGGTGTGTTGAAGGAAGAAAAACAGGGGAAAGGGAGAAAATGATTATGACAGGACAGCAACGGAGAGAGGGGGGATAAGTGCTGAGGTAAAGCAGGGAGGGAGACAAAGAAGGGGTGAGGGGAAAGAGAGAGATAAGGATAAAGCATGAGAGGGAGAGAGAGAGAGAGAGAGAGAGAGAGAGAGAGAGAGAGAGAGAGAGAGAGAGAGAGAGAGAGAGAGAGAGAGAGAGAGAGAGAGAGAGAGAGAGAGAGAGAGAGAGAGGGAGAGAGACAGTGAGAGAGAGAGTGAGAGAGAGAGAGCGATGAAGGGTAAAGAAGGTAAGGGAGTGAGCAGGAGATAGAGACGGAGAGCGAGGGAGAGGAAGAGGAAGAGAGAGAGATGAGCAGAGGAGACGGATAAGCAGCAGGCCAGGAAAGGCGAGAGCCCATGTAATTTCTCTAATCCTCCTGGCATTTATACTTTCCACAGGACAGATAATGAAAATGAAAAATAAAATGGAAAACTTCTCCTCCCTGTCTAGCCCAAGGATTTTTTTTTTTCTAAATCTGTTGCATGCTCTTAATTTTTTTTCATCCTTTGAACACATCCATGGACAGCCACTGAGTCAGCAGGGGAAGTGTTATTATTCTATTCTTCTTCAACTAGCACCGCCACCGCACCGTATCGCCACACTCTGTGGAGATGTTGAACGTGCGCGAGGACAGCATGGGCGTCAAGGTAGTCCTGCAGGTTGAACATGTTTATGTAGAGAACCTTGCCAATGTATAGGTTTGTATGTATGAAATAAACTGTAGTACATTATGTTTACCGTACAAATGTAAGGAACTGTAAGGAACCCCTCCCCATTGTTTTGAAGGGGGAGGGGTAAATGGGATTGGGCCTTCAGGTCCGTGGAGGCAGAGTGGTCCGCCACCATCCTCAGTCAACCGGAAGAAATGGGACCACAGGGTCGTTATACACAGCCAATATATCTTGATGGTCTGGTCATTTAACATCGCAGTAGTGAGTAGTCTTCCAATCTTGTGTTTGTTTTGGTCAAAGTTGACAACTTTACTTAGAGTAATCAGGAGTTGAACATTAATCACTGAGACGTGATGGTATGTACTCACTAGGGATTACCCTTGATGATGTTTTGACAGTTCCTGTTATTGCGAACATCCAACCAATTATATACAGCTATTAAAATATGGTGCCTAAATGGGATATCCTTTCACCGTGGGCAATATGCTATTATTCATTGGTTTAACATCCCCGTGGTGAGTTCATCTTTAAATTAAGATTTTTTTTTAGTTCAAAGTTGACGACTGTACTTTATTAAATAGGAATCAAGGGTTGCACATTAATTAATGAGTCTTGACCATTATATTGCTGGGCGGCGGTCCAAGCCCTGCCCTCAATGTGCCAAATATGGATTGTTTCAATTAGTTTTAATTGCAAAGCAGCCAAAAATGGTATCAGCATCATGAAACCAATGACAGTGTATACACTTGCTGTTGGGATATTAAACTGAAGTGGGGCGGATGTGTAGATAGAGATAAACAAAAGCAGATGTTAACCGCTCTGAAAGAGTAGGTTTTATAAAGACAAGAGTGCTTGACGTATTCAGGGGTGTCCACTGTATCTTTCTTTCTCCCCTCGAGTGAATTTCCCATAGACACAGACAGACGCGCACACACATACACACACACACACAAACACAAAATTACATATGCACACACACACATTCACACACAATCTCAGTTACATATGCACACACACACACACACACTTACATACCCACACAGACACACACTTACATGAACACGCAGACACACTTGCACCGAAGCACATAAGCACATAATCATGCACACACAATCATGCACACACACGCACAAATGCAAACATACACACAGAGGCAAATGCTCGTGCACACAGTGGTAGACACAAAAGCATACATACACGACATAAACAATCAAACACAGACGCTTACACAATGCACACACTCGCGTGTGCACACACAAACACACACACACACACACAGCTGGCCTCCCGGTCCCAATCCAATTCCAATGATCACTGCACTTTAAACATCAAGATAGAGTAAAACAAAGCGCTCTCGCACACTCTCTCTCTCTCTCTCTCTCTCTCTCTCTCTCTCTCTCTCTCTCTCTCTCTCTCTCTCTCTCTCTCTCTCTCTCTCTCTCTCTCTCTCTCTCTCTCTCTCTCTCTCTCTCTCTCTCTCTCTCTCTCTCTCTCTCTCTCTCTCATTTACAAAACAACGGCAAGATTGTTGAAGTTGACTTCCACTCTGCTCTGGAGGAGCAGTGCTGTGTGATACTTTGTGAGATAAGGGTGGGGCGTTCCAGTGCTACACCCATGTAACCCACATACCCAACCTGCTCAGAGAGCCATGCAGAATGAGACACACCCATGAGGTGCAGCTCGTGCCACAGCTATAATGCTACTGTTAGCAGTACCATTACTGCAACCTCTACGGTTGCAGATAGAAAAAACTTTAGAACAGTTAGAACAAATTCTACCACTCACTTAACTGCTAACACTACTCCCTCTGCTAGCTTACGACTGCTACTGCTATGAATACTTCAGCTCCTCTACGTGGGGTGAAATAGGCCAGCCTATATGATCTAACAACGTCATTTTGTGTGTAAGAATAAATAATCTTGTTTGCATTCCATTGAACAGGTCTTCCTCATTTGTTTTGTTCTTTCACAACAATCAATTATAATATATTGAAACTGGTTCTGTGCCATTCATTGTTGTTATTGCCAGTGCTTTTATTTTGAAATCTGGAAAAAATAATATGTTTTTGTTGTCTTGTCCAATGTCAAGAACGCTAAGTGGGGCCAAATGAGTCCTAAGACAATTTCTTCTAAGTGCTGAAAAAGCACCAGATTACAGCTGAATCGAATATTTCTAAATAGGCCTCATAAAGTGCTTTAAAGAGATTCCTTGTTTTCTTGCAGGCAGGCCAACATCATAAAACAACTATGTCAAGCTAAAATCTTTACCAGACAGATCAGCATCTGTGTCAATAATCAAACCAATTGCGCATTCAATTACAGTCTCCATGTCAAACTAAAGTGTCAATTCTTCAACAATAACAAACATTGCACTGCATCAAACAAAGGAGTTATTGACAAACATAAGTACCATGTAATCTTGTATCGAGTACATTTTAGTGTAAGCCGTGAATGAAGGAATACTGTTTTAATGCCTATTTAAGGCAGAGTTGTCTTTTCCTGCAAAGTATTATTCACAAGACCTGAACTCAACCAGTGAAGGTAAAAAGCCCAATCACACAATATGCCTCAAATACAATGGGAGAGAAAATGTACTATTGGCCTGACTGCTATACTCCATGATCACATTGTGGAGGGAACAGGCTGCCAATGCCCTCCATGTGGGGTGGAGGAGGCCCTCAGCACCAAGGATAGTGGGGGTCACCACCCATAGAGGGAGACTGTTGCTGAGGTCATGGATAACTATTCAACACAGTTGCTGGAGCTTCTGTGATCAGCCTCCCCTGCAATCACTTACTAATCAAGCATCACCTGCATATAAACTTTACAGTCAGAGAGAGGGAGAGGGAGAGGGAGAGGGAGAGGAGAGAGAGAGAGAGAGAGAGAGAGAGAGAGAGAGAGAGAGAGAGAGAGAGAGAGAGAGAGAGAGAGAGAGAGAGAGAGAGAGAGAGAGAGAGAGAGAGAGAGAGAGAGAGAGAGAGAGAGAGAGAAAGAGAGCTCAACAGTAAACACAGCAGAGTCCAGGTGAGGTCTTGCATCGAACAGCCGCCCTCATGTCTTTATATATCAGACAGTCTTTTATGGATAAAGGAACTTTGAGCAAGAGTAAGCTAACCCCTGGGAATTAAGGATAACTGTTTTTTGTCAAAGCGCAAGGAACTATTAGCCTTTGGAGCCATTATGGCTCATTATACTTAACCTCTCTCCTTTGGTTTCCCCAAGGCAAGAGACTGAGGCCCAATCCCATTTCTACCCCTTACCCCTTCCCCTTCCCCCTCCCCCTTGTTTTGAAGGGGTAAGGGGAAGGGGTAAGGGGTAGAAATGGAATTGGGCCTTACCCGCGACGGCTATAGCACTGGTCTTTGAAGACATTTTGTTTGTTTTGTCTTCTACCCCACAATCCTTACGTTTCATCCGTAAAATATGCTGTGCTTTAGGAGTAGAGTATTTTTTTCAAGGATTAGAATGAGCGATTGATAGTGTCACAACTAGATTAACAAAGTGTACAATAATACACATATTTACTATAGTATGCATGAATAGTGTATTCATGCATAGCAAAGTGAGAATAGGATGTCAACTTAGATGTGTAAGTGTGTTCTAAAGAAAAATGGTCCTCATTCTTGAAAGAGTGAAAAGGTTAAAATGAAGTCTGGCACTCAGGAGGTTGCACACGAAGAAGAACTCCACTTCCTCTTCCTCTCCAGCATCCCCGGTCCTTAACAAAGCTATCATCATCCCCAAGCACATCACAATTAACCTCCGGCAACAGGTCAGGCAGGAAGCAGAAACAAGCCACTAACGATACTGAACTGCAATTTCACACAATTTATGATTTCTTTTTCTTTCTTTGACTGGCTTCAGCCAGGAGGAATGCACTGCACAATACATAAAAAAATATAGAATAGTGAAATAACAAAAGTTATTCTTTACTCTCTTTAAGTGCCACTTTAACAACCAACACCATTGTGCCTTGCCTATACTTATTCACTTTTTTTTTTATTTCCATTTTTGCTTTGTTTCGGGAGGAAGATTAAAAGTCAGCATTTTTTATGTTGCATTATTTGTACAGATAACTGCATTACCATGGAATAATAAGGCTATAGCAAAAGTTCAACCATGTAGGCTACCTTTCACTACCAACAGATTTACATTTCCTGCATAAATGCGCAGCCTCTGTACCCCCCCCCCCCCCCCCGCCTCCGTAAACCAACTGTTTTGCTACCCATTGCCTCACTGTCGTGTGTTCATTATGACTGCAATCATGTGCCCTCAAAATCGAAATACTTGATTAAATTTGATTAAACTGACTTTACCTAATCAAAATCCTATTTTGAATTAATTTGGAACGACCTCACTACACAAAGTCAACTCCACCAGCATTGAACAACGCAAGTGCATTTTAATTAGGTGATGTACAAAATCCCATTTGAATATACTGTATAAATAGGGGATGTGGGGGGGGAACAGGACTGAGCCCATGGGAGAGCCAGTGTTCTTTAAGGAAAAGACGTAAGTTAGCGTTAGCCACACTGCTCCCCCTCCCTCTCCAATGAACTGCCTGTCCATTCTTTCTAATTGTCACCTGCGCATTAGCAGACGGTGTCACTGTTGAACTCATCAGACAACCACGGTGGCGATCAGATGCGTGACAGCTACCTGTCAGTGCGAGGGGTGGTGGTGACGTTGGGGTGGTGGGAGGAGGTGCTGACACAGGGCTTTTCACATGGCCTCTCTCTCTCTCTCTCTCTCTCTCTCTCTCTCTCTCTCTCTCTCTCTCTCTCTCTCTCTCTCTCTCTCTCTCTCTCTCTCTCTCTCTCTCTCTCTCTCTCTCTCTCTCTCTCTCTCTCTCTCTCTCTCTCTCTCTCTCTCTCTCTCTCTCTCTCTCTCTCTCTCTCTCTCTCTCTCCCGCCCTCTCTCTCCCTCCTGAGGCTCTTTTTTGCTGCTGCAGCACAATGTGACTATCTGTGCCCGTACAGCTGTCCCAATTCATTCTCTCCACCAGCGCATCGCCTAGGGTATAGAACATATCTCCTCAGTTTATTCTGGATACACATGCGCACGCACGTCTGCACACGGGCGCGCACGCAGAAACACACAGGCACACACACACACGGCAAAGAGGGGAGAGGGGGGGGTGAAAGAGAGCACATACAGGAGACAAAGGGAGAGGGAGAGAGAGAGAGAGAGAGAGAGAGAGAGAGAGAGAGAGAGAGAGAGAGAGAGAGAGAGAGAGAGAGAGAGAGAGAGAGAGAGAGAGCAAAAGGCTAATAGAGACTGTACACATGTGCTATTATTTCTCAGTAAAGGTCCATGAGTGTAGATATTTTAGTGAGACCGTTGACTTGTGGTTATAATTGCCTAAAGCCTCTATCTATTTGTAACACCACTGGTCTACTGCAACTCAAAAGGTAACCGGGAAAGGAGTCGTCTTCACTTCTACAAAATGGCCTCAAACTATATCATTGCAGAACAAATATAATCCCAAATGAGCCAAAATAATTATGTTCAATATTCCATCTGGTATCTAGATAATGGAAGATTGGGAAACCTAAGGAGGTTGGATTGGGAATCTGACATATCTCTGAGATGATCTATTTCATTTTTGTGACTGATAAACGATCGGGTTTAAACCCCATACAAGGTTAGATACGGTTTTTTTAGGATTAATGAGAGGGAATCCCTTGGTCGTTTGATTTGGTTGGGCATCAAATGTATTCATTTAGCAGTGTTATCACATTTGTCCTGCAAAGCATCTGTCACAATTGTTTTATTTTGTAGAGGATCGAGGGATACAGGTAATGAGCCTAGCCAGTGGAAGCAAGTCGCACGCCTACCAACGGCTTGCCACAAAACCCAAGCCGGCCGACGTCCCGGTCTTAACCAACAGCTGTAATCGTCGTTGCGTTTAACGAAAAAGGCACAACCATCAGAATCACTTAACTTACAATTTAGTCCAACGCTGAAACAAGATTGTGGAAATTGTAATGGTTACGGTAGTCAACCCGAGTCTGGAAAATCAGAACATGCTAGCTACTCCAACGGTTCGCAGGATGACTAATCTGGGAACTTCTACTTTTTTTTTGGAGGAGGCTGCCACGGTGATTCAAATTGGGTTAAACGTGATTAAACTGAAGCGGAATAATGTTCTGCTGTGGTTCAGAGAAAACATCCAAGACAATGCACTTTCATTCACACGGGGCGAGGCCGGCTTCGTGGCTGAGATTGAGGGGGAGAAAGAAGAAAATATAGCAAGTAAATCATCGTCGATTATCTGGTTCAGGGAACATGCTGATGTGATTTGAGTGCTTTGATTCCAATCGGCATATGAAGTTTCTTCAATTTTCAATTGTCAATTAATTGCAGTTGAGATTATAATTTTGATATTTGGTTATAAATGGAATGTTTGAAATAGCCATTGAGAAGTACACAATTTCAGGCCTGAATATTCCAATATTCAGGAAAACTAACGGTACACACTCACAGACTAGGCTCATGATTGCATTTTTTTTGCTCAACTATAACGTGGCCTATCATATAAAAGAATTGACCAGATGTTCTTGCCATGACATCGGATATATCGACAACCATTTAATACCTGACAGCCAAAGAGAAGAAACAGGGCAGATAAAGAGAGACAGAGAGAGAGACAGAGACAGAGACAGAGACAGAGAGAGAGAGAGAGAGAGAGAGAGAGAGAGAGAGAGAGAGAGAGAGAGATCGAGGGAGAGAGTGAGAGTGAGAGTGAGAGTGAGAGAGAGAGAGATCGAGGGAGAGAGTGAGAGAGAGAGCAAGAGAGCGAGAGAGCGAGAGAGAGAGAGAGAGAGGAGAGAGGGAGAGAGAGTGAGAGTGAGTGAGTGAGTGAGTGAGTGAGTGAGTGAGTGAGTGAGAGAGTGAGTGAGTGAGAGTGAGTGAGTGAGTGAGTGAGTGAGTGAGTGAGTGAGTGAGTGAGTGAGTGAGTGAGTGAGTGAGTGAGTGAGTGAGAGAGAGAGAGAGAGAGCAAGAGAGATCGAGGGAGAGAAAGAGAGAGAGAGGGTTATGTGTGGGTGGCAGTGTTCCTTCCTTCTTATTTGGGAGCAGATCAATTGACGACGGAGCGCAAACGCTACAACCCATGCAGAGATAGGAAAAAAAAAACATAAAGAGCTGACAGGCAATCGGGTTCTCCAGGAAGGCGTGCTGCTGTAAGCATCCAGCACCTCTCTGCAAATTTAGCGGTGCTGGCATGGTGCCAGGTTAGTAGTGTGCATCCTGAACTTAATGCCTTCCCCCGTGGAGAACCAAGACATTAAATAAAGAGAGGAAGATACTGTATTTAAGATCCATGATGGCTCTTGTACACCGGGTCTTTGCTCTGCTATAAGACCAAGAGAGAGAGAAGAGAGACCAAAAAACGCATTGATCATCAAACTTGAATGCAAATTAAAAACCAAAACCGTGGTCAAAGCAGCGGCCCTAACTGAAGATGAGCACAATGGATCGGTGATGGTATTTAAGGCACCGTGTTGATGGGCCATATTCCAAACCACGCAGCTGCTTGATATTAATACAATAAAGAAAAAGCCTGAATACAGTGCATAAATGAATGTATAAAATAATGCATACAAACAAAAAATGTATAGAATCTTAAAGGGAATTACTTAAAAAGTCAGGCTCATTGTATGAAATAATGTCAACATAGAAAGAAAAGAAAAAAAAACACCAGATTCAGGCAGAATGGATGAAATAATGCCAACATATTAAAAAAAAAAAAAGGTATAGGCTCATTGCATATTCTGTGGAGCACTTGTGGTGTTGCATTAAAACTGTTGAGTTAAACCCAAAGATAAGAAGCTGCAGGGCTGTGGGCACACTAGGGAGGGAGGGGGTGCGCATCGCAGCAAAACAACTTAATGTCAGTCACTAATCCAGTTGCAGGTGTTCCAAAGAGCTCGGCTCAATTACACCAAATTGGCTTTCACACCGTTATTTAAATTAGTTTAGAATCAAACACATACCCCCATGTGAAAATATGCTTACCTGGGCAGAATCACATCTCCCCCACACGCACACACACACACACACACACACACACACACACACACACACACACACACACACACACACACACACACACACACACACACACACACACACACACACACACACACACACACACACACACTCATGAACCCATCGGCCGCTTCCATTTCTCTATTGAGCCTGCCAGGAGGCAAAATATAAAAAAACATCACAAAAAATTGAATTTACATTTATATCAGACCGGAATCTGAATGGAAATGTGATCAGTGTCTATGCGTTTTCCCACTGCCTTAATCAAAGCCTTGACGGGATGACACATGCTCCATAAGAAGCTGCCATGCTCCAGTCTCTTGGTGGAGAGCACAGTAATCAGTGAGCTAATGCACTGCCCAAGCTGTGATTAAACCACAGTTAAAAGAAAAACATTGGTCCAGTAACGTGAACGTGAAATCCTGTCTTATACCCCCTGTCCAAAACACATTCCAAATAATTGTATGTCCTACTTATGCTGCTAGTGAGAGAAATCTTGTTTGTTAAAGTCTGCCTAAACATAAACAGACAGTGTAAAGCAGACTTTTCCCATGTAAGGCTTTAATTCAATGTATTTTCAGTGAAGGCCTACATTGAGGGTTTCAAGCTAAGCAAACGTATCCCTTTATTCAAATCTCTCAAGGCGACAGGCAACACATGAGACACAAATGGCTTACCCTTAACCATGGAATGGTTTACTGTAAGTGTAACTGTAACCATATAGATATCTTAGGGGATATTTCCCCATACCAGTTCACCAGAGGGAGAGAGGGAGCGACTCAGGAAACACTTGGGTAACTTTTATAAGGAGCAAGAGAACAAGTAGTGAGGGTAAACAAACAGGAGACCATGAATGCATTGAGATGTTAGGAAGAGTAGCAGAGGTTTCAGCTTTACGTTTAACACTGACCCTTTCCTCATTTGATTTCTGCTTGCGGTAACACTATATATAGCATACACTGTTATAATATAACATGAGATATTTTTACGGTAATTATTTTCTATGATTGGTTGTTATATACATTTGGGCTAATTGGATCCATTGTGTTCTGCAAAAAAAACCAATTAATTTTAATTGATTTAATTCAGTTGTACATTAAACCAAACGGCTTACAGTAAATAGAGAACCAGGTTATTTAGGAGAGGTACAATAACAAGAATAGATCAAATCAATGATGTGTCCTGAATTGCCTCTTAACTCTTAAAGTGACCCCAACAGATGAAGGGACCTAAAGTTGCAGGTTGGAGAGTTGTAAAGAGAGATGGCAGTAAAGAAATGAGCTCTCGCTCGCTCCTCCCTCCTTCATCAATCCATGTGTGGATGTTGAGAAGTGTTGCATTTCCGCTGTGATAAGGTTGGATTCCCCGAACAAAGAACGAGAACATTGCTATCAACAGATTAATGTTTACTGATCTCTTCCAATTAAGTACATTTTTCACTACCCATCACTTTTATTTTATAGAATTGTATGTAAAGACATGTTCCCTGCAGCCCGGTTTGTAGCGGGATTGAGAATCCTTTGGAACCACAGTGAAGAGTGCAGTGAGGGTTCACATTGCATGTTGATTATACTAATGTTCTCTTTAAATACAGAGGACTAGGAAATTGAATATTCAGAGGAAAGAAATTAGACTCAATCATTTGGAAAATACTATTTTGTTTGCCAATTGTTAATATTATCATTAGGTGAGTGCTGCATGCAGCGCCCAACTATTATTCTTCTCAAGTTTTATTCTTTCTTTCTTTCTTTCTTTATTATTCTCTCGAATCTTTGGGACCTATCGCTTTCCTAAATTTTTCACCTAGAGACTCCATTCCAATTTTAAAATGTTGATATTAGCTTGGAATCGCTCGCTTCTATTCAGATTCCTTAAATAATTCTCGGCGGCGCCGTCCGCCCATTTTCTGACACTTAATACTTACAATTTTCGGCTATTTCACATTCTTCAGTACAATTCCTTTCACATTTCTGCATTTTTAGCAATGCTTTGCCCTTTTCATTCAACTGTCAATTTATTAGTTTCCAACCATTTCCATTTCTTTAAATGGTGTGCATGTTTACATTGTTTACTCCATTGAGACTTTGGAACTCTGTTCAAATCCCATCACTTGATTTAAGCCATTTAACGTTTCTATATCTTGTCTTAATCTTTTTGGCTTTATTAAAAAATAATTTCAACCGCACTGTGTACTACAGCACTCAACACATTTTTTGCAGGAAATGCATTTTCTAGTTATTGTTATTATTATTATTATTATTATTATTATTATTATTATTATTATTATTATTATTATTATTAGCTGTATTGTCAGACTCTGTTTAATTAAATAAGCATTCCCTGTGGATTACAAGAAATCGATGTAGGCAGTGTGTGTCAAACATATTTACATATGGTAAGTAAGTAATATACGGCGCAGCATATTAAAATGATATATAAGTGTTTGGTCCAAATCTTAGTTTATACAATACCCATGATAGGCAGGGGGTGAGATGGCAACAGAGAATGTGTAGGGTGAGAATGCTGATGTACCTCTCAGAAGAGAGAATATTCGGAGAAACAAACGCTTATACCCACTTGTCGTCTGAGGCTTCTCGATAAACCAGCCATAATTGATCAGTTGTTTGTTTTCCATTTCTGTTCCCTCCTTATAATTCATAGGCCTCTCCTGTGCTCTTGCTTTGTCAGCGGCTGTGTGTCTCTCCCTTCACTTTACTCTTCTATTCATCTCCCTTCCCTCTCTTTCACTCTCTCTATCTTTCTGGTTCAGAGGAGAGGGCCACTGCAGTCCATCCCCACTCCCCTAATCTGACCCGCTCTCGCTCTTTATGACAGCTCTTCCCTCCCGCTCTCTCTGTATTCTAAGGAGGGCGTGTGTTGCGGGTAAACTGAGGGAATCAGTCAGTTCAGTCAAGCCCCATTCTCATCCAATCTGACCAACACTCCATTTAATACCACTATGTCTCTCTCTTTCTATTCTACCTCTCTTCATGTGTGTGAACTTGTGTGTCCGTCTGTGTGTGTGTGTGTGTGTGTGTGTGTGTGTGTGTGTGTGTGTGTGTGTGTGTGTGTGTGTGTGTGTGTGTGTGTGTGTGTGTGTGTGTGTGTGTTGGGGGGATGTGTGTGTGTTTGTGTGCATCCATGCATGCATTTGAGAGTGTGTGTGAGTGTGTGTGTGTGTGTGTGTGTGTGTGTGTGTGTGTGTGTGTGTGTGTGTGTGTGTGTGTGTGTGTGTGTGTGTGTGTGTGTGTGTGTGTGTGTGTGTGTGTGTGTGTGTGTGTGTGCACGCGTGTGTGCATGTCTGAGTGAAGAGTGTGAGTGAGGAGTCACTGGAGAGGGTGACAGAGTCACTGTGTTTGCCTGTGTTTCTCTGTCATGTGTCTTTCTCACTCTCTCCGGTCCAGCAGGAAGAGGATCAATCCTGTCTCCCCCAGTTCCAGAGGGGGGAGGGGGGGCGCAGTGGTAAACACAACCTCGGAGCATCTGGGCCAATTGGGGCCAGGATGGGAGGCCCACTCCAGGGCCAAGGGGGGCGGTCCGAGTCATGGTAGAGAGCGGCTGATCTCCCAGAGTAGAAAAAGAAAGGAAAAACAGTTAAGTCTTGGATATGCAAGAACTAGAAAGGGCTGCATAGGGCTGACCGTAGAGACACAGGCAGACAGACCAGTCGAGGCTAAAAATGATTGACTTGATCTAGTTCAATGGATCCATTTCTGAACCAAACAAAACCCCCTCCAGTTTATTTCATGATCGTGTTCCATCTAGGCTGCGTTTGATCCTATGTCTGCGTGAAGGTATTCCTCGCCGAGCCTTATGTTATAGAGCCTTGGTTCCCGGTTCCTGTAATCTGGCTTAGTACCCCGCTTTCTCATTGCATCGACAGGCCGTAAATCAGCTCCTCCCCTGGAGCTCATGTTGCCGTGCTCGTACAACCTCTCCTTTACGATTGTAATCCAGTGCGGCGGGCGCTGGCGTAGTCTAGAGCCGGACTGGTGATTGATTGAATAATAATGAGTCAGTGTCACACATGCACACAGGCTTTCAGCCCGGAGCCGTCGGTGCTCACAGGCGTGTTTGGTACTGACAGAGGAGAGAAAATGGGGAAGCCTCCAAACTTGAAATATTTCGGGATAATCTTCTGGACCCTACCCATGCACGTCCTAAATCGAGAGTTGCCTCGGCATCTCCCTATATTTGTGATAGGAAGGGTCATTTTGACATTTTATAAATGATAAATAAATGATAATTGATCAGAAATATGTGTGCTATGTTCTCCCAACATGTGTTGCCAGGTCAATTCATATGGTCATCTTTGGAAAAGAAAGGACAGATTATACTTGTACCTGTGTCAATAAGTCAATGAAGGTATGTAATGGATGTCACTCAAATTGACCAAGGCTCTGTGCTCTTCTTACCAACACATGTCTGTTATAACATACTCTAACTGTTGGATCCATAATGAGGTAAAGTGCAATGCTCCAAAATAGTATCCATATGTCATTTTTTTTGACAAATTAACATATGCAGATGCCACTGGAGAAGGGACTTTTGCCGACTTCTGACAGAATGCATTAAGCAACTAAATCCCAGACGCAAAACCATGTATGCAAGCACTGGTGAGGGGACCCCAGAGGGCCCTACAGAGCCTGATCAATGCAGGAGCATCAGTCGGCCTGAAGGCCTAGCGCCTGGTTTTCGTCTCACTTGGTTGAACCCACAGTTGTTTGGTGAGTGTGACCATGTGTTTTGTAGGCAGGCAGGTGAATTTGACAAATAAAGCGCATAGTGATTTTCATTGACTAAAAAGGTCCTATATGAATGCAGTCCTTTTATACATTTTTAAGTGGACTTCTTCAGGCCCAAATGATTTTACTTGTTAATCAGGCTTTGTTTTTACTAATAGACCAGGTTACACTGCACCAATCAATTTAAAATCATATTTTTAAGCAGAATAGGGGCAGACAAAATATGTATTGGAATAATCTCCCAGCCCTAGATTGAATAGATAATTAAGGTTTCTAATGGTTTTAGTATTCCTTCTCTGATTTTACTTACTGTGGCAAGAGAAAACACATATTCTGAATGGCATAGGAAGACAGGCTGTGGTGATTTCCGAGGTTAACCCAATTGTGACACAAACATATAACTCAGATGTTAGTCTGGGCCTACCAAGACCCAATCGATTTGTTCCAGCTGTAGATATAGATAGCTATACAAAAGGTTCTGTAAGCTGTGAGAGCATACCCCACCCAAACAGTCCACAATGACACTTGTGGATCTATTGGCATGGGTTTTCATTCAACAACCTATTTTGTCGACACCCTACAAATAGAACCAGAAAAAAAACCTGAAGAATAATTATAATTCCAGTAGTAATTTAGATTTGTTCCATTTTGATTTCTAAAGCTATCCAACTGTCCAAGAATTACATAAAATAATATAATTGTCCTCCTTGTTTAAACTCTTAAAGGTTGTAAGCCTTTGAAGATGTGATAGGTTGCATAATCCAAAAGTTTTCATTTAAACTATATTGAAGGAGCACTGTATTGATTCATCACACATATAGGGTACCTGGAAGTATTTTAGAGCTTCTCCCTGGACACCGTCACAGAGTTCACAAATCTCATATCCATTTTCCCCTCCTAGTTGACACAACAGATTAGTTTTGGTTTTCATGTCACTGTTTTCCGTAAGGGGTTTCAACCTTCCAAATATTGATTGCCGTGCTGCACATCGGATGAATGACCTCTCTGAAACATTGTTTAAAAAGAGGATTCCTTCTTTTTTTTGGTTTATTTGCAGGATATAAAATCTTCTTTTGATAGCATTTCTTTCAACAGCAGTAACCTTTTTCTTTTCTTTGTGAGCCGTCTCTTCTTCTTGTCACAGGAAAATGTTTACTAAGTCACCTTCTCCCAGGTATTTCTTTTGTAGTTTCTACACACACAGCGGTTCAACCTGAAAAAATAAACCAATACTTTTGTATGCCTACTTTTCTGCTGAAAATATGACAATGTGCTTTCTAACGTGATATATGACAAACCTCAAACAGGTGCCCTGTAGGATATTCTTTTATAAGCCTTTTTGTCCATTGCTGCCCCCCTTAATAAGACATCATTCAAAATGTGTTTGTTTTCATTACTTGCATTGACAGTGCTATTTTGGTTCAGGGCTTCTCCCCCCAGAATTGTCAATGGATTCAGGTGTTGAGAGTTGACACATTACATCGCAATGCCACTGGTTGTTGTAATAAGACAAATATACATGCAGTTAATGTAAGGGACTGCACATTCTGCAGGTAATAAAAAGAGATTTTGTTTTAAGCTATGCGGCTAGACTATGTTTATGTAACGACGAAGTGATAAGTGCATCACTTCAAGTATACACAAGAAAGCAACCCTGCTCATAAGATAAGCCATATAAATAAACAATATTTACAATTGTTCTTGTTGTTGTGTACCCTCACACTATGCGGTGACTATTGGCAACATAACCTAAGCTATTCAACTATGAGTCGCGTTCTTACGGTGACTGGTCTGCTTATCGACCCATCTTTCCATTATACATGTAGCAATTTAATTCTGTGATTCAAATGTTCTGTAGGCCTACTGTAAACAAATATTTTAAAACTGATCTACCAGTGAAGCACTTTCACATATACATTGTGTGTGTGTATCTGATTTCCGGCATGTATCTACAAAGAATAAAAACAACCGGACTGGATTCACATACCAATTTGTTCTTTACAAATGCATTGCTGCCACCTATTGTTGAAATACAAAAAGGTTTACATTTTTACCAAAGCATTAAAGACACAGGCATAGTAGTAATCTTACCATTATAATCGGCCAACATCCTTACTAGTTGTAAACTTGCTAAAGACAAATTAACTTTGGAAGGTTGCCAAACCTGGCAACCTTCCAAACGGAAAGCAACAACAGGAACATGGAAAATCCTGGTCAGACGTTTAGCATGGGAGGTGATAGCGCCCCTAGTGGCATCGTAGCGAATTACCAGTGCAGGTGTGGCCGCATTCAGCAGTTGATCACACAGGGTCCTAGTCCATTGTCTTGTTGAAGCAGTTATCACTCTGGATGTGTCCACATTCTAAAATGAAGAATGTGGACCCCCCCCCCCCCTGCACACACACACACACACACACACACACCACACACACACACGCACGCACGCACGCACGCACGCACGCACACACACACACACACACACACACACACACACACACACACACACACACACACACACACACACACACACACACACACACACACACACACACACACATTGCTTTTCACTGATGTCTACACTGTGTCCATGTGGCAAGGGACCATCTGCTTGTGCGGCTTGTGCCCACACCCTGGCAAGGTCTTCTCAATCTTCACTGGGCACTTTGGGCATGGACAGTGACAAACCAGTGGGCACTTTTGTCCCTGATCACATAGTAATCTCTCACAATGTTTCCCAAACTTTAATTTCTTGTGCTGGGTGTCATAAGGGTGGCAGAATCTAGCGCAAATTTGACACAAAGTGTCAAACCTGTCAACCTTCTAAAGACACTATTAGTAAAATGTACTTTCCGCAAAAACCAAACCTGTCAACCTACCAAACAGGAGACAAGAAAGCAAACATGCTGATTGATTCATTAATCACAGTTCAAGAGATTATTGCCCTCAGACCAAGCCGTGTGCTGCGCTCCATCCATCTCTGAGGCTACCTGGTTTGCACTGAGTTCAGCCAAAAAGGTGAGTCTCTGCAGCTCGTCTTACAAACCTGAGACTTGTTCTACAGTGAATTTCTGTTTCGGGTCAGGACACCATTGGAGGAACACATCAAGTTTGTCTGTAAAACGGAGGCTGTGGTTTCCAGTTTCCATCATATGTTCCAGACCCAGCAGGTCAATAACGGTGAGGTCTGATGCTGACAATCTGCTTCGAAGATGCACATTATATGTGTGGTGAATGTGTCACCGCTCACTCTAGGCATGGACAGTGACAAACCAGGTACTGTTTCAGCTGGAATTTCGAACACTTCCCCCCTGAAAAATAGTTTGGGCTGAGACCTAGGAAGGAGGGGGTGTGTTATCGCCATGGTTACACTTATTCTACAATAAGTGTCAGAATAGCTAAACTTTCTCAAGGACGCCGCTGTCAACTGCTGCCCAGGCAGAGCCCCACACATACACAAACCGTGGGGCCCGTGTCCCTTGATTGTGATGTCTGAATGCCTTCGAAAAAGGGACTCATACATCACAAAAAGAACAACACCTTCGTTCCCAGTAGAGCGAAACATTCACATAAGTGTTTTCGGGAGAACAACATAGGATTTTACCTCCTATTTCTCTAAATTTAGGACATATTTTTGTAACAGTGATAAAATGGCCTAGATTACCATGTGGACGATTATATATGAAATATAACCACATTGAAAAAATGAAGAAAACTGTTTTGGGTTCAATGGCTCTTTAAGAAACAGCCAATCGCGGTCCAAAAGTCGTGAGCGGGAGAAACGTATCATTGCTACTGATTTCCTTGGGGGCTGTCAGCAATTAAGATGAAAAACTAAGATGTGATCTATTTGTAAAAAGGTGCACAAGGCTTAATGTGGTGATAACATATGTTTGTATAATAGCTTACATAGCCCTCTCACTCTGTGCTCTCAACACATGCATTATTTATTTTTAACCATTTTGGATCTGGATGATATTATCCTAACCCTGCCCATTAATAACACCTCAAAAATATCAAAACAGGTGGGGGCTTCTGTCTCCCAGTCAGTGCATTCCCACTGTGCCATCCAGAACTTAGTGGGTTATGTCAGGAGAAATGGCAACATCGCCGTTGTTGAATAAAATGTGCAACATAAATCCCTTCATATTTTGTGTGAGTTCATTTTTCCTCTCAATTAGGGACAGTGTAGATATATCTAAAAGAGGGTTGATATTCATTTAGTTACAAAGTGGAGAGGAAAACTGATTAGAAATGAAAGCCATGCCTCAGGTTTAAAAGGTTAAATTCAGACAGACTTAATGAGCTGCTAATGAGGTGATTCAGAGGTCATTCCAGAACAATATAAAGTTTGGTTTTTGCTTTCATCATGTCAACATTTTTTATAATTTACACTTTGTTTGTGGTCTGTATAACATGGAAAGACCGATACATATTTATTTACACTTCCCACATCAATATATTTAGGTCTACAACTTCATTTCATACTCTCTTACTGCAGAGTTAATATTTCCAGTGCTTCTTAAATAAAGGCAGGAGGCTGTCATCGTACCAAGCTGATGGTTGAGCCTGACGAAAGGGAAACCATTTTTCACCAGCCTCTCGAACATGGAAACCTCCAGACTGAAGTTCTTCGCCAGATCGTTACGCCGTAGTAATGGGCTGCAGCTACCAGGAGAGTAATAATATATATTTTCTGGTCCTTCACTCATTTCTGAACCCTTTGGCCGGTATATTTGAAACAGCAGCGCTGAGCAGTGAGAGCTCTGTGGATTGAGATGGTAAACAATCAATCATAAACTATGTGAGTTAAAATCAAAAGTTAACATTAGTATAAACAGACATTGGGAAGGGGAAAATAATGCACATGGAAATGTACAAAAGTATAAATTCTACGAGAAACAGCAATTTTCGCCCAATTTATCAGCTTGGACGCATTTTCTTCTATAAGCCCACAGGCTGTTCTGTTCGAATATTTTAGGATTTCATATTATCGTAACAAAAATCTTAACCAATTGTCTTGAATAATAAAGATAATATGTTAACTATTTTGATTTTTTTTTAGAAACATGGTTGAAATGGTCTAGATTTAAAAGATCAGCTGAAGGAGGAATTGTTTAAAAGCATCTTCACTTCAGGCATACAGATGTGGTTGGACATTCGATTATCTTGCGGATCAGAACAAACAGCAATTCCATTGTCAATTACTCATCCACGCAGCCTACAGGGGCAAAGGCAAACACACACATCCAAATGCTGCACTTCCCCTTATGTTCATAATACAATCTAACGTACCTTCATGATTTAACTGTTATATAATTGGAGAACCAGGATAATAATAACACCTGGTGTCTGGGGCTGCAAACATTGAGCTCTGGCTGGCTTGTTTCTGGGTGAAGAAGGATATGATGGATGCTGTCGTAGAGGCAGTAGCATGCATCAGCAGCAGCAGCAGCAGCAGCCAACATTTGGACTAGATGTTGCTGCTGTGCAGGGATTGCCGTCAGAGAGAGGCTGTTGATCCAGCCTTCGACCCAAAATCCACCTGACCAGGGCAGGAAGTTCACCGGCAGCCATGGCTGTCATTGCAACTCTGTCTGGCCTTGATGCCTGTGCCTTCATGCTCCTTTCCGATTTCCGTCAAAACGTTTTCAGTGCTCTCATTGGAAACACGACCCACCAAGGTCAAGTTAAAAACCACCCCATTGAATGAAAAGGAAGCCTTCTTCAAATTAGCATGAAACTAAAAAGGTGGTTTGTACATTGTGCAAGACATTTTGCGGTTCCACAATTGCCTCTTTAGAACATCTTCTTGAATCTCAAGCAAGTACTCAAATCTGTTGCGCCTGATAAAAATAGTACTGGATTTCCGTGTCCAAGGACAGCTACTGGCAAATAATGATTGAGACAATACATCGATCATTATTGTATTGTAAACGGAGTTGGGCAACGTACGTGGTAGGCTACATGGTATAGATGCTTCTATTTCCTAGCATACACCTTATCCGATATGTCCAATGCATTGCGCATCAGCAATCACTTTACAATCTGTGTGTGTAAGGGAATTTTAAAGTACTACTAAACCAAGTTGTGTCAATTACATTGTTAAATTTTTTATTATAATTGGGATTTATTTCTTTTTTATAGTAAATAATGTTTTTTATAAATGGTTTTGCATACGCAGAAAAAAGTTGGAAAATGTATTGTTGGACGAATAAATGAGGAAAAAACTACAAGAAAGATATTAAGACATAATATGATCAGTATGCCAATATGCGTAAACAAGTGGAAATGTTATTATTGGGGATGAATAAATTAAGCCAAAACTACTGTATTAAACATAAAAAACAGTATGCAAAGGGCAGCATATGTGGTATTGGCGGGTAAAGAAGCTCTTC